>CAJHNH020001582.1:215920-234177 GCA_905116865.2 Candidula unifasciata | reverse complement strand
CGATTAAGATGACCCCTGAGATTGATCGAACCACAATCACTTCCCAGAGACTGTTGAGCTTCACAGACAGTCGAACATATCAGGCAATGGCTGGTCAACACAGGTCGGTTTCTCCCCAGGTGCTGGTGGGCGAGAGAACCTGACTACCACACTGATGCATGTTGGATCTTCCAATATCCTGAAATCAACAAGGCAACACACATGAGCAAACCGCACCCAATGTACCCTGTTAATCACCCTCCTCACGCTCTCCACATGCTCAGACGTAAATGAGGGCCAGTCCAAACCATGAAGGTTGACTTTATATATCTTGGAACCCCCACAGTTTCCCAGAGTGAGCACTGGAGTCATACGTACGTTTCTATTAACTCGAATAGTTTCTGAATCCAGTCTTGTAGCGAAAGCCAGACAGATCTCTATCATTCCCCCTCCCTCTAAATATACCCTTTTCACTAGATGGAAAGATAAGGTATAGGAGATGAAGACAAAACCAAGATAGAAGGAAATATGCTCCGAAAGCATTTCCAAAGCCTAAGCTTGTTGTGGTTACAGTAGCTCCTAGCAACGGCAGATATGACGTCATGCTTGACCCGAAGCTCTCTGTCCTTTCCAACGATCCAACGACTCAACAAGTTCAGGGACTGAATAAAAGATAACAACTGATCATACAAGGTTAACAATACCATAAATACACTCCAGATAGATGGATTGATTGATCCGAAGAGGTTTAGAAAGCCGGCTCTAAGAATTCACGGAGAAATTTCAGCCGAAAGTGCATTCCAACCAGGATCGCTATCTATCGTCTTTCATCGCAGGCGATCGTAGACAAACAGATTCGCATTATCAATCTGCCGACCTTTTCTTGCACACACATACAGGCACTGAGCACAAAAATTCAATTAAATCCTTTTAGGAAAACTCACCCATGTCAATGGATAAAGAGAATAAAGAAGCATGTCTTTTTTAACGGTCAAGTGGCTACAAAAATGCAACACGTTCGCTCACTTGAACGGACTACGAAGAAGTGACGTATAAAATTATAGTCCCTATCTACGACAGTTGGTGTGAGAATATGGCTCAAGTACACTGTGAAGCGGTCACACTATTAATCTTAAACGGGCGTAGAAAATGTGTCTTATTATGCAAATTGACACTAAACGCCTTAAAGAAACAATTTAAGAGTGATTTATATAGATTTCTCACAGCTGGACTCCCCATCAACAAACGAACTATATAACTACGGACGGACTATCCGATATCATAGTTACAACAACGATTATGGGGTGTCCAGACTGTGGGCTAGTGCATTGTGGTAGGTGTGTTGATTCTGTAATGTGACACCTCCCACTTGTTTCGTTGCCTCTTCTTGCTCTCTTGCCTTCGACATTTCCCCCAGTATGGTTTCTAAAAGTCTGTTATGTCTTTAAATGTGGCCAAAGTATTTCAATTCTTTCTTTTTTATTTCTTTCAGTGTTTTCTTTTTTCATTTGTAAAGTAATAAAGTAAAGATCCCTTTACACGCCTATAGGCGCATTAGGTATATGGGAAGACCACACATATTTTTACAGACCAATTGACACTCCGTGGGTAATGTGGTCAGCATTACGCCGGCCGTCTTTACTTCCCCAGGACAGCCATCCTGGTACCAATTTGAGGCTGGGTCGACCTACGACGTCCCATACTACAATAAAAATCCCTGCAGCCCGCAGTGGGTTTCGATCGCGGTTTCTTGGATTACGCGTCGGACTCGCAACGCCCTAGACACGGACGCCGCTTTTTTCATTTGTAGTTTTTCCAAAACCCCTCTATTGGACTGTTTTTGTTTCCATCTAATACGACCAATTCTTTTGTACACCCTCATCTCCAGAGACTCATTTTGATTGTCTAGTTGCCTTTTCATTTTCCATGTTTCTGCACCATATATCAGGACTGAGTATTCATAACATTTGACGATTCTCATTTTCAGTGTTTTTTTTTTTTAATCTCTCTAGCTGTCAGTAATTTGCGCATTTTTTTAAAGACAGTTTTAGCCATTCCTGTTCTCTTTTTGATTTCTGTTTCGCTTCTTTCATCATCTGTTGCTACGTGTCATAGATAGGAAAAATTTGTTACTTGTTATAACAGCTCTCCGTTAACTGTGATATTCACTGTTGGTTGCTCTTTTCCATTGTCAATTAACGAAGTGTTGTTTTTCGAATATTATTATATAAACCATACTCTGCACTCCGCCTGTTGACTTGATCAACTAGTTCTTGTAACTTCTGCTAGTAGCACTGTGTCATCTCAGTATCTCAGATTGCTTATTGTTCTTCAATTGTCCAAGCAATTCCTTAACCTGTTTAAAAGTGTTTTATGTATATAAGTTGATTATTATATTAGTATTATTATTTTAAATGTTACTTATGTTGCTTACTGGTTATAATACTGAATATTACTGATGTTGTTAATTGGTTATAATGCTAAATATTACATATGTTGTTAACTGGTTATGATACTTACTTTATGATACTAAATTTTACTATCTGAGTAGTCTCAGAACGACTCATAATGTGTAAGTAAGTAGAGTCCTTTTAAAGCCTTTAGGCATATTAGGCATATAGGGCTAGACATATATTTTTTAGACCAATCGGTACTTTGTGGGTGATTGGGTCAACATCAGGCCTGTCTCCTTTAGCCCACATGACTGGTACCCACTCAAGGCTGGGTCGACTTGGGAGCCAAGATCATTTTTGAAAAAAAAAAAAAGTCCGGCTTCGTCAGGACCCGAACCCACGGCCTTTCGTTCCGCCGGCGAGCGTCTAGCCGCTACACCACGGCGACTCATACTCGTAATGTGTGATCGATGGTAAACATATTGGGGCATGTAAGAATATAACACCTACATATTGAAAATGATCATTTACTAACCTAAATATTAAAAACAAAATATCTCTCTGAGGCGAGAAGGAAACCATGTTCACAAAACTAAGCTCTGGGTCATCACAGATGATTGTTCCCTTAATGGTGCGTGTGTAATAAAAACATTGAAGAAGAAGAAGAGAAAAGAAAGAAAGAAAGAAAGAAAGAAAGAAAGAAAGAAAGAAAGAAAGAAAGAAAGAAAGAAAGAAAGAAAGAAAGAAAGAAAGAAAGAAAGAAAGAAAGAACGAAAGAACGAAAGAAAGCAAGAAAGCAAGAAAGCAAGAAAGCAAGAAAGCAAGAAAGCAAGAAAGCAAGAAAGAAAGCAAGAAAGAAAGCAAGCAAGAAAGCAAGCAAGCTAGCAAGCAAGAACGAAAGAACGAAAGCAAGCAAGAACGAAAGAACGAAAGAACGAAAGAACGAAAGAACGAAAGAACGAACGAAAGAACGAACGAAAGAACGAAAAAACGAACGAACGAACGAAAGAACGAACGAACGAACGAAAGAACGAACGAACGAACGAACGAACGAACGAAAGAACGAAAGAACGAAAGAACGAAAGAACGAAAGAACGAAAGAACGAACGAAAGAACGAACGAACGAACGAAAGAACGAACGAACGAACGAAAGAACAAAAGGGAGTGTTGGGGGGGGGGGGGGAGGGGGCAGAATACCCATTGTCGCTTAAACACACATGCTTTTAAAGGCGACTAAACTGGTGTTTACTGAAAAGGAATATGTTTGGTCAAAAGGTGCAGATATCGCAGCATAGCTCAAAACTGCAACATAGTGTTTCAACCATCCTTGCCAACATACTTGAAAAAGAGGAACAATTTTTAACATGACGCGATATCTGGAAAAAAAAATCTAACATTTAGTTAATTGTCCGCTAATATTCTTCACCTGTAACATTGGATAGTGTATTTGTAATCTATTACAGCTATGTGTGTCTTTATTGTTCGTCCAACCCAGGAGATGATGACCAGTCCTTTCATCCAATAGTGACTGGATTTGGTTTTGTCAGTTTGCAGAAGGCTGATAAGGCCAATTCTAGCACTGACAGTTTTTGACCAGTGTGGACAGGGAACTGAAGCCGCATCTCTCCTGTATGTCTATTACAAAAACAGAAAAACTGCATGGATTTGATACACACTGCATATAACAAATTTGAATGGTAACCACATGTAATTTTTTTTTTAAACACAGGTATCTATCTAACGATTGTCATGGCCTTGACCTCGGTATCTGTCATCATGACCGTTTTTGTGCTGAACCTCCACCACCGAGCACCCCGCAAACAGCAAGTTCCCGCCTGGTTACGGAAGCTCTTCTTGAGAAAGCAAGACCCTAAAAGGCGGTCCTGTTTGCACAGGATGGATCATCTACACTACATTGGCAACCGACAAATGGATAGCCATTGTCTAGTGAGGAATCTTTCCCTGAAAATGACATTGGGTAACCTAGTTCAAGAGCTGAGAGACGAGCTCCAGTTAGATAATGGTGCTACAGATTCAGACATCACTCCAGTCGTTACAATATCTGCTCCCCCTTCCTCACAGGTGGAGATCAATGTGGATAACGGAAGCACGTCAACAGCCTCACAGATGCTGGCACATTCTGTCAAATGCAACGATATGGCTTCTGTAACAACAACGCGTGGAAGGAATACAAACGTAAAATCTCATATTCACACACGTTCTACAGCTCGGACTGAAACCGTACCCTCGCGTAAAAAGCACAAGTCAAGAATGCCGTATGAAAGTACTCTGATGACTTTGACCAAATTGCTAGAAAGACACGAACTTGAAGAAATGGAATATAGCGAGATGCAAGATTGGAGGCAACTGGCTCAAATGGCTGACAGATGTCTCTTTGTGTTTTTCCTTGTAGCTACCATTTCTTCAACATTGGTCGTCTTGGTTGTTGTACCCGCTACCCAGGCCACGTAACGATTAGGACTAACAGTTTATGTCATCAGGGAGGTCACCTACAGATACCACTGGAGTATCAGCTACTATACTTTGCAGTTATTATGTGTCTACCTTTCTGCCTGCCTGTCTGTCAGCTGGTTTATTGCTCTCTGTCTCTCTCTCTCTCTCTCTCTCTCTCTCTCTCTCTCTCTCTCTCTCTCTCTCTCTCTCACACACACATGTATCAGCGGCGAAGTGTGCCTGTAATGACTGTAATCTCCGCTTAAACTTTCAACTACCAAAGAAAACTGCTTTTTTTAAAACTATTTATTCCTACTGTTTACTATTAATTACAAATATGTCACTCGGTTTACGTCTCGAACGCTGGCTCCATCCTTATGGCACTAATGCAGGAAACGTCATGTGAGCTACCAATAATTAGTACTACTGTGCTAGCATGCGCCGCTTACTTCCAGTAGCAAAGCAGCCAGGAGGAAAATATCCCGTCATATTCTTTCTAGTGTAATCGATTACGCATGTGAACTGATCACGCGTTGTCACCGCGTCTTTGTGTGATGTGTGTGTGTGTGTGTGGGGGTGTGTGTGTGTGTGTGTGTGTGTGTGTTCAGGTCGACCGCACTCGAGGTGCACCGTTTCAGCCATCGGACTGAGTGAGAAGTAAGATTCAGTTCCCACCCTCTAGCGAGAAAGCAGCAAGGGAAAAACTCGATGACGCATTGTCTTAGGCGTTGAAATGTGAGCTGAAACACTCGACATTAGATGACTGCCTAGTACGGATCGACTAAATTATCTACTCCCAGTGCCTCCGTGACATCGGCGGTTATGGGAGGAAGAAAAGTGGTCGCCTTCCAGCAAAAGAACAGACGGCAGAAACTGACTGAGACCCTAATAGCACAGAAGAATGAGCGCGCAATCGGTATAAGGCTGCAACCGAGAATTAGCGTGAGGGTCTCCATGAGGTGTGGGCGCCCAAATTAAAGCCATCATTTTGCATTTTTCCGCACAGAACAGATGTGCCGGAATCGAAAAAGAAGAACGAAGAAAGAGTGTTACAAGTTCTTTAGGAAACCGTTCTGTTCGAGAGATCTCTTTGATTAGCCACTGCCGGGCATCTTTAACTTTCAGAAAGTGAGACGTGAAGCATATGTAGCAGAGGCATTATCAGATGACGGGAGAGAAGTTCCTCTCAGCAAGATGAAAGAGCTACTATGTTGAAAAGTTTGAACGTAAGGTCCACACTGTTGGTACCCTCGAGACAAGAGATAGAAGAGGTTGTTCAAAAAAGCCAGCTGCAAGTCAACACCCGCTCAGAGTAGTGACCCTTACACAACCTACAAATGCTTATCCAAAGTGCTTAAAAACTCCGCCAACTGCTTGAGACCAAAATTGCGAACGTAAAGAGTGGAATAAAGCAAATCGAAGCTACATCCCTAAAGAGCATAACTCAACAGACATCACATTTCAGACCACCTTCAAACTTGTATAGGGATGGGATGTACTATTTTATCAGTACTTTTTGTCATGGCGATATAGGTAATTCTGGATACCACGGAGGCCAGTTACGCGCAGGTCACAAGCGTCAGATAGTACATGATACCACCAGTAAAAGCCTTTATGGGCGATAACAGTGATCTTGGCATCACTCAAAAGAGACACGTGCTTCGTACTTGAGCGGCTAGACAGGCTGATCTAGCCGCTAAAGAGATTTGTAGATTGGGGGTGGGGATGGTGGAAGGGGGGGGGGGAGTGGCAGCTGCAACTTCATTTAATGTGCCAGACCAGCCAATTCCTACGGTGCTAGATAGACCTGCAAAGAGCACCTGGTTGCGCGGACGATCCCAAGATGACAGAGAAGATAGCAGTGCAGCTCATTTATGAGGTAGTAGAAACTAATAAGTGCAACTGACAGGAAAGTTTCAAGTATGGTGCCTACAGTTTATATAGATCCTGAAGCTCTTTAGGCCCTGCTTATCAGCAATGTAGGCTTATGTAGAGCCATAAGGAAATATCTAGGAGTGTAGCCATGCTTGTCAGATGTGGCTTTTACTGTTGAAAGGCAAAGCTTGCTCTTCCTTTCAAGTTAGTCACTGAAGAAATCAAAGTTGGTAAAGCCAGACTTATATGATGCTTCGCGTGTCTTAGAACCGATCAGTTCACAAATTTCCGTTCCGTACTCAGGACGAGGGCGGAAGTGAAAGGTTGCTAACGTCATCAGGTCGGCCAAGAAAGCGCTAGAAATGAAAGCAAAAGTGAGATTCAGTTTTTGAAAGAGAGAGGTCGAATTGTGGTCTAAAGCATCGAACAGGGAACGCGGAGACAGGGAAGTACAGAAATCAAAGGCTCGAAAATGACAGGCGAGTCTAAAAGGCAGCTCAGCAGGTGCAGCAGTTCAGTGAAAAAGATGGGAGGCAACCCTTCAGAGTCCCTATCCAGGCCAGAGTCCCTGTGTTAGACCATATACGACGCCTGGGCTCACTACGTCTGCGCTTCCTTTTCATGTGTATGTGCGACGTACTGCCATCCGCTATAAACCTAGCCAATTAAGGTAAAACTGAGGTCACACTATGTCCACTGCTTTGGGTGAAACATCCACAAGAGCATGTACCATTCACTTGCAGGAAAACATTATACCATGATCGGTTCCCTTGAGACATAATAAGGTCCTTATTGAGTTGGCAGTAAACATATGTTAATTGAAAAATTGGTAAACATTATGGAGATCTCCCCAAACAGAGTAAGCCCCACCTATTTACACACTATGACACTTTTGATGGGTAGTTGCTGGGCCTTGTCAACTTTGCAGAAGGTTACAGGGATGTTCCGCGATACCGTTGATATAGCGTGTTGTATATTTCAGCACGTCGGCGCTTTAAACGCTCCGAAAACATGCAAGAATGACCCTAACACAGTTCCTCTTTGAGAGTGCTGCAGCATATGTCGCAGGCATTCTCTTTCTCGGAATGAAAACGTTAATGGAAGACAACACAGAAAGCAAACAGTAAAGCCGGACACCCCCTAAACTTCAGAAAAATTGACCAGCCTTACAAAAAGTAAAAGGGTGTGGCTAACTCTGAGGAGATTTTCATAATACTCACTGAAAATAAAATCTGCACAACAGGCAGCTGAAACCCTACAGTCGCGACCCTCGTTGACCCCAAGCCTCAGTGATTTAGAAAGGATCAGTAGTGACGGGTAAGAGTGGTTGGGGTTTTGTTGCAAAGGTGAATGGACATTGAAAACAGAGAGCCTCGCGTATAACGTTTGTGAGAATGGAGGTGGAGACAGTAAGGGCAGCTTTCCGATAGTTTCAGAGCAGCACACACAGCCTACATGTTGTAATCGTAACGGACTCACAGAGCATGTCTCAGAAAATTGAAAGTGGCGACCTTTGCATAGACTAGCTTGCATCATTTGACACGACTAAGACCACGAGCAGATTTTTTCATGTCCAGGACATTCAGGTGTGTGGGATAATAGGCAGATGTTGGATTGGCTGCTGTCGCTCCTCTGTTGGTTGCTACTTTATGATAAAGTGAACGTGGTAAAGGCTGACTGGGATCGAAAAGACATTGTTAAAATAAATAAATAAAAATACAGAGAATCCACACATTGCAATTCTAAATTCTTCTTCTTCTACGCGTTCACTGGCTGTAAACTCCGGAGAAAAGTTGTGGTTTTTCAACCACCTCTGGACGTTTAGTCTTATTCCAGAACCTGATTGTTGCATGAACATCCCTTTTATAGATTTGACCGATTTATATGCAGAATGTTGGTTCCTCGCCTCTGAGGCAGATGTACTACGACTTCGATGGAAGCTCCGAGTTAGTCGACTCTTACGACATTCTTGTGAGGAGGCAGTTGGTCTATTCTTCTCTTCCACCGGGGAAAAAAAAAAGGGGGGGGGGGGAGGGACTTTTAATCAGGTGGCAACTGGTAGTATGAGCTTGTAGATTCTTAGTTGGCTCATGAGGAAGGGAACTGAGAACGTTCAGGAATGTCCGGAGTGCAGTGATGTCACGTTTTGATTCATTCAGGGCATGAAACATTCGAGAACTTCCTCTGGCGATTGGAAAACTCTTGTTATACTCGCTCCTTTGTGGAATTTCTATAACGTGGAGATCTTCAAAAGCGTCAGACATTATTAGACATATTCTTATGTACATACCCGCTAATGATTCTAGAGGCGCATAGAGGCTAAAATGGCGACGAAGCTTAGTTATTTAACAGTTATATAACATGTTATTATATGTATTAATACATTGCAACACATTGGCCGTGTTTATTTATTTAAGAACATCTGTATTTAGGAGTGTGAAATACAATCCAGTGTTGCTATGCCTGCATTCTTTTATGTGCTTTGTGATCGTTTTTTTTTTAAATACAAAGACTCAAATATATTTGTTCCTTTTTTTTATCCAGTTGTTTTATTGGTATAAAAGGTTTAGAGAACTAGGCGTCAAGTGACCGGTAATTGTATTTGATCTTATCCCATATGGCTCTGAATGTATTCGCACAGCAGCAAGGTGATAGGGTTACACAGTCTTTATCTACAGAGGCAACCCCTAGCAATCTACAAATAACCTAACTCGTAAACAGAACGAGACTGCTAGGAAACGATCTCACGACACTAAGGACATGAAGCAAACCGTTTGATTACTTTACTACGAAGGCAACCTTCTACACTATGTAAAAAAAAAAAAAAAAAGTAGGGTTGCAACAGTTCTTTCAGAAAGAGACTGTCTCGAACCATTCTGACACTAAAAAGGCGGTCTTGCATTCCACCATCCATGAAATTAAAGTAGACAGAACAGTGAAGAAAGCAACGATCTTATATTTTATAAGTAAAGTAAAGATCCCTTTACACGCCCTTATGCGCATCGGGCATATGGGAAGAGCACCCATATTTTTACAGACCAATCGGCACTCTTATATTTTATAATTTTTCTAATACACGGGATGTACGAGGTTACGTGTGATTTTCGTTAAAACAAAATAATCATGTGGATCATTTGAAAATTTTATTGTTGTGAATAAAAAAAAATATATCAGATGATACAATTGGTCGCTATAAGTTATGTCGCGAAAACGATATATATGAACATATACCTTCTGCACACTTAAAAAAAAAATAAAGTTGCTAGCGAAGGCAATAAAGTTTTCACAAAGGATTCTAACGTAAGGATTCAAAGTATTTCCTTTTATCTGTCGAAAGTATTTACTTGTTTGTTTGATGTCTATTTATATTGAATTAAACACACATGTTGGGGCACATACAGTCGCGTCAACTTAAGTCGAACTCGGAAAAGTCGATAAGTCGGTTAGGTCGACATGACCATCTTAGTGGCGGCAATTTTCTCTATTGTGTGTGCTGTCTGGATAAGTAGAAGTCCTGATAAGTGGAAGCATTTTCTTCGATCTCTGCGACTTCTACTTATCCAGACTCGACTGTATTGTGATAAAGTGCCTGGTGAGTTTATAGTTTATGGTGACAGATCAATGATGGTAACGATGGGAAACGAGAGAAATGTGCTGACGCAGTTGGACACAAGCAGCAGACATTCTAGCAGGAAATAATCAACAGAAGAAAACGATGTGCTTTATTAATATCCTACCTTAAATAAGGGGAAATCCACAGGTCATTGCTCAGTCTAATATTTCAGGGGTGGTAGATAGGCTGCATGCAGTCGTGGGACCTAGGTTGCATGCCGTCGTGAGACCTAAGCTGCACACTTTCGTGGGACACAGGTTGTTTAACGTTAGGGCCAGTTCACTACTCGGTGCGGCTGACCAAGGCGGGAACAGACTGACACACATATGAAGCCTGCACTATAGGTTCAGTGAGCCTAAAAGTGTGAACCTTGAATTTCGAGTACAGCTTTTATTAAACTCATAACCTTTTTAAACCTTTTTCTGCCTGTCATCGCCTAACGGGACATAGGCTGTCGAAAGCCTCATACTAAGCCCTATGTCAAAATATAAATACACGGATAGCCTGAGAACAATGACCTAATCCATTTTCTGGTGATCGTAAAACATAACAGTTTAAACTTATCCACACGGCCCTAGATGATGATAATAAATTCTTTGGGAGCATTTGAATTTTTAAATTTTGCAGCTGGTATTTTCTTTACAGATTGGAATACGAATATTCCTACATGTTTTCATTGCATGATTTCTGTATATATCCCTAGTAACACATGGGAGATAATCGGACAATATATATAAAAGTGAGTTTATGGTAAGTTTATGACGACCAGCGTGCTAGAGATAATAACTGACCAAACCAGATGTATATATCAGTAAACATCCTATAGAAGTGTGTTTATTATATTTAATAAATCAATACAAATGATTATATTAGAATACGTAACAATTTCCCTTATCATGGACATGTAATAACAAATGTTGAAGCGGTGAAATTGGAATAGACTAAAATAGTTTTAACTAGAACGAATACATTACAATATTACCAACACTTTAAATTAAAATTGTGAAATATTGTGTATAAAATGTTATGTACACTAAAACCTTCTAGATGGAGCGGAAACGTGGATACTCGACAACCAGTTGTTTGTTTATTTGTTTGTTTTAGTATCCAGAAGCCATGAGTTTTTAACCCTTAGGCTCGGTATTATAGCTATCGCAACCTTTCGGCCTTGATTCCATTTTAAATACTGTAAATCTGGGAGAAATGGGGCTTTTCTGACCGCCCCCGGGAGTGAACCCTGACCACAAGGAGTTTGTCACTCGCTCACCGCGCAATCCGGTTTAGCCAATTATGCTAGAGAGACGGGCAGACAAACAGTTAAAAATTGGAATTGAATCCCTGCCAAACTGCTAATTACTGCATTTGTTTACTATTTTTTGTATTGTAGACAGGGGGAATCTTGAGCCTGAGGGTTTAGCGTAACACGGATAGTGCTGTCGTCACGGACTGTGCAGGGAAGGATTTTTTAAAACTTTGCCACTGACAGCGAAAAAAAAAAAAAAAACCTACGAAGAATCAAACTTGGATATCCAGTATAAAAGTCTAGCGTTCTTAACCGTTCGGCCACTGTCCTAAAATAAAGATAGAAATTTACAGTAGAGTATACGTGTTCTATGTTTTTTATAGAAACGAACAAAGAGACAGTTATAAAACATGTTATTATATGTATTAATACAGTGCAACGCATTGGCCGTGTATATTTATTTAAGAACACCTGTATTTAGGTGTTTAAAATACAATCGAATCCACTGTTGTTATGACTGCATGCTTTTATGTCCTTTGTGATCAAATGTTTTTTTTTTTCAAAATGCTAAGACTCAAATATATTTGTTCTTTTTTAAAAATCCATTTGTGTTATTAATATAAAAGGTCACAGAGGTTATGTAAAGAATGGAAATGAAATGTGGGGGAGGGAGGGGGGGGGGGCCGCAAAAAAGGAGGGTGGGGGGGGGGGGGGACAAAACAAGTGAAATAATGTAGTAATAATGAAATACGCAATACCTTTGTAAAACATAACACTGGACGTAAAAGCCGAAGGCATGCGAGCAAGTGGTAGACGACAATACAAATGACACTATTAAGAGATGGGCATACTGTAGTCAGAGAATAAAAGGAGAGACAAATAATCTTGTGAGTCTTCAAAATGGAGACTCTAATTGCGACACTTGATAGACATAACTTTTATTTATTGTTTTTAAATATTTAAAAAATATGATTTTGAGTGTGTGTTAAATTCTGTATTTTTTAAAGCTAGAGAAAAAACATGCAATTCTTTTGTACAAGACAGTATATTCATTGCATACAAAAATAAAATAAAATGTAGAACATAATAACATAACATGTTATGTGGTATATATGTATAATGCATAGCTAATTCGAGTTGTCTAAACTGGTGGAAGTGTTAAGACTTCATTCTTCTTCCAAGACCTGTACAGGAAAAAAGACGCCACCTGACTTCGTTCAGAAACAGTGCTTCTTGCATGTCTCTAAACTTATTTATGTCGATTATCTTATATAATTAATGTGATACAAATATTTTCCTAAAATAATAAAAACGCTAGCAGGGCAGCAGCCGTCAAGCCACCCAACACTATTGTATAGATGACCAAGAGGCACGTGTGAAGGTTCCAGCTGGAGGTACTCTCTTCTGAAACTGCTTGCACTTCCGCAGAGCTCCGTGACCTGCCTGTGGAGGAAACGACAACTGTTAATACACCACAATGTATTATTTAAAGCTTCTGAGTTGGGTGCATGGCGTGACACCGTTTGCTGCGGATTTCATTTGGAATGCTTGTCTACTGTTACAACGTGCTGGTGTGAATTGTAGATTCAGAAAATGGCGCGATGCCTGTTGTCGCAATATCGGTGGTGCCATTATGTGATTGAAATTCATCGCGTGTGCAACTGCTGATTTGTTGGTGACTTCTGCTGCCATCCATAAAGAACTGCATTTCTAATGTCGGACTGTTTGTGTTAGCACTTCAGATGGCTACCGCATGCTTTTAATGCGTGTGTATGCTAGTGCATATGCTGAGACAGCAGTCTGTCAATCTTTCCACAAGGGACTGTGATAAACATTCTGTGTGTTTTCAGTTGGCACAAGAGCTGAGCAACTATGGGGTGACCCGTTTTCTATGAAGGGTATAGACAGGGTAAACCCCCAAACTGAATTTGATTAAATGTGCTGGAAACAATGCTTTCCATAGGTACATACTCGATAAAGATTAAAGAGAAATTAATTTTAGTGGCAAAATCAACATATTTTCACAGATATTGATTGAAAATGTCATATTTTATGCGGAAAATAGCCAAATTTATTCTCAATATCTACACAAATATTTCAAAAACTAATCAAGATGGCTAAATGAAAATTTTCACATAAATTTAACATGGTAAGATTTTAAGTCTAGAGAGAGGAAACAGACAATTGTTAAACAGTTACATGAAGGTAGTATTTCGGTACAGGGTAGGGAAAAAAAGGAGAGGGGGAGGATGTCTACACTATAGTAAAGTAAGCAAAGTTCTCTTCTCCTCGCCTTCAGGCGTATTGAACTTATGGGACTAGACCGATATTGTATAGACCCATTAGCACACTGTGGATGATATGGTCAACATCATGCCGGCTGCCTTTACTTCCAATAACTTTACCTAGTACCCATTCAAGGCTAGGTCAACCTGGGAGCCAATGCAATTTTGAGAAAAAAGTCCGGCTCCGCCTGAACTTAAACCAACGACCTTCGGATTTGCGGGTGAGCATCTAGCCGCTAACCAATCTCTATACAAACCTGGTCTCGGTGGATGCAAGCGAATAGCAATGGCTCAGTCACAATAGCCGCTCGATCTCTACACAAACCTGGTCCCGGCGGATGCAAGCTTATAGCAATGGCTCAGACACAATAGCGGCTAGATCTCTACACAAACCTGGTCTCGGTGGATGCAAGCTTATAGCAATGGCTGAGACACAATAGCGGCTCGATCTCTACACAAACCTGGTTTCGGTGGATGCAAGCTTATAGCAATGGCTCAGACACAATAGCCGCTAGATCTCTACACAAACCTGGTTTCGGTGGATGCAAGCGTATAGCAATGGCTCAGACACAATAGCGGCTCGATCTCTACACAAACCTGGTCTCGGCGGATTCAAGCTTATAGCAATGGCTCAGACACAATAGCGGCTAGATCTCTACACAAACTTGGTCTCGGTGGATGCAAGCTTATAGCAATGGCTCAGACACAATAGCGGCTAGATCTCTACACAAACCTGGTTTCGGTGGATGCAAGCTTATAGCAATGGCTCAGACACAATAGCCGCTAGATCTCTACACAAACCTGGTTTCGGTGGATGCAAGCGTATAGCAATGGCTCAGTCATAATAGCCGCTCGATCTCTACACAAACCTGGTCTCGCGGGATGCAAGCTTATAGCAATGGCTCAGACACAATAGCGGCTAGATCTCTACACAAACCTGGTCTCGGCGGATGCAAGCGTATAGCAATGGCTCAGACGACATTATTTTAAAGTTGAAATGTAAACAAAATAACTGCTGACACGCAGACAGGTAGACAAACCTTTCCAAGCCAGAAGTTCAAAGACAACATGCCACAATAGCTGAACTACAACCCATACTGTCAGAACAGTGATGCCAAAGTTTCTCATCTCCTTTATTATGTAGTCAATGTCGTAAGCTAAGAACATCGTAGTTGCTGGAAGAGAAAAAAAAAACATAGAAAAAATAATACTTATTTAATCAAATGTTTGCATGCATAAAATGTCTACTTCTTTCTCTTCTTTTCATTCTCCAAACCAGTGGTGTGTTTTTTCTTTCTTTTAATTTCCCGCTTCCCTACCAGATGCGAAGGCCACAATTCGTTTTGCTGGAAAAACATCACGTTCAAGCTGTATCCCTGAAGGGTGAGCTTTAGGTTATAATTGTGACTAGGTTATGTGTGCCATATAAAAAAGCTTAGCATTGCACGCCATCAAGAGCCCTGAAAAGGACTCCTGCAGTGTTGATGCCAAAGGAGACAGACCCGATTACTGTCCCGACCGGCGACGAAGTCGTCTTCCTGCGAGCCAGCGGTGACCTCGCCGATGCAAAGACCCCAATACTCTATGAAGGCTTTGTTGTAACGCAGTCATCCTCTGGTCTATACAGCTTGGCTTCCACCATAATGATAACCGGTAAGACCCCAGGCCTTTCTTGGGCATGCAGAGAGCAGGTCTGTTGCACATGTTCAGAATTCTGTAGTGCATGTCTATGTGGGTAAAGTTCTGCTTCTTCTTCTTCCCGTTCACTGGTTGTAACCTACAGCGGAAAGTTCTAGTTGTTTGTCCACCTCTGGACTTTAGTCTTGTCCCAGATCCTAAGTGTTGCGTGCACATCCGTTTAACAGATCTGACCTAATTGTATGCAAATTGTTGGCTCCTTACCTCTCAGGCAGATAAGCCACATTTCTCCTAGCTTTACGGTATTTAAAATGGAATCAAGGCCGAAGGGTTGCGATATCCATAATACCGAGCCTAAGGATTAACTACTCATGGCTTCTGGATACTAAAACAAAGCAACAAACCTATTTTGATATATCAGCATACATATAGGCAGATCCATCCATCCATCTACCATTGCATCTATCTACGAACGTAACCATCGTCCCGCCCATTCATCTACCCACACCATTTATCTCACCATCCACTCAATGCTATATTTCACCGCTTCCTTCCATTCTGGCTGTTACCAGCCTTACACTTGGGCTCTACCAATACTTTGTATAAAAATCACCCTTACTGTCTCTATTTGATAGCGGACAGCAAGAGAGAAGCAATGTGTTACTAGACTCATGTTTTTACCTCATCTCATATTTGATCAATCAATCCATCCATCTACGATACCATTCATCCACTAATACAGTCATCCATTATTCCATCCATTCATCTACCCACCCATCCATTCATCTACCATTCCATTCATCCACTAATACAGTCATCCACCATTCCATCCATTCATCTACCCACCCATCTATCCAGGACACACTCGCCTATCCACACCACCATCCACACATGCTGTTTTCCCATCTATCCCTTCATCGCTCCCTTACACTCTGGTTGTTACCAGTCTTACTCTCGGGCTCGACTGATTACTTTTGTATAACAAGCATCCTTACTATCTCTATTTGATAGCTGACAGTAAGAGAGAAGCATTTATCTATCTATCTATCTATCTATCTATCTGTCTATCTATCTATCTATCTATCTATCTATCTATCTATCTATCTATCTATCTATCTATCTATCTATCTTATCTATCTATCTATCTATCTATCTATCTATCTATCTATCTATCTATCTATCTATCTATCTATCTATCTATCTATCTATCTATCTATCTATCTATCTATCTATCTATCTATCTATCTATCTATCTATCTATCTATCTATCTATCTATCTATCTATCTATCTATCTATCTATCTATCTATCTATCTATCTATCTATCTATCTATCTATCTATCTATCTATCTATCTATCTATCTATCTATCTATCTATCTATCTATCTATCTATCTATCTATCTATCTATCTATCTATCTATCTATCTATCTATTCTATCTATCTATCTATCTATCTATCTATCTATCTATCTATCTATCTATCTATCTATCTATCTATCTATCTATCTATCTATCTATCTATCTAGCTGTCTGTCTGTCGATATTTGTTTGCAAGCACAGGCACCACTTTTATTCCACGCGGATGGACTAAGGTCATCCCCACAACCCAACCCCGGTTACGCCCTATAGGCCAACCCCTCCCTCCCTCCCTCCTTAGACACTTAGTGTACGCTGTTGGCGTCCAGCCGTCCCTTTCTTTGCCCCTACCTGCGCGTTGGAGGTATATAGGCTGACCGTCGTTTCATTTGAACGAAGATTTTTCGCCAGGGACACTAGATGAGTATCGTTAATTTTATACATTAGAGTCCTATGTAGTCACTTCATAGTTAGAGCTTATTTGTGTATGTGTACTGTGTTGTCCTTTATGTGCTGATGAAGGCTAATCGCCGCAACGTCCTTTGTTTGTTTATTGTTATCGATTTTGTAAAGCTAACATAAACTAATTGTTGTTTCTTACCAACTTTTTCTCTTCCCTATAATTTTCTACTCCTTATAAAAACTCTCAGGCAGATGCACTGCGACTTCGAACAAAGACCCCAGTTAGTGGACTCTTGCGACATATGTGTTGGTAAGCCAGTGGGTCTATTGTTTTTTTTTTTTCCATAATGGGGATCCGTAACCCACAAGGGAAAATACAGATTTGAATCCCCAATCTTGAATGTCTTTTACATATGGCTGCTGTCTGTTGTGTTCGGTTTGTATTCTTAAATCAATGGTCTGTTGCTTTTTTTGTAATTCCATTTGCACCAGGATTGTATTCTGCATGGGAATTTGTATTTAGTTAAATTTTTACATTCAGGCGCTTTCTCGCGGCGCGGGCGCACACATACACACAAACACTAACGATGGTGGGCGTGGTGTCTGAGCCTGCTACAAAAGACAAACACACCTTCTTCACACTGTTTTACCATTTTCTTCCTCATTATTGTCGCCTATCTATTTCATCATCATATTCTCTAGTGTAGGACATACCAAAACCTCGTTTAACATGTGGGTTTTCCCCCAACAATCAGAATTTGATTAGACATCACAAGATGGGCGCCGACACAATGAAAGCATCAACACCTACAAATCCTAAAGGGGGATCTCTATGGCAAAGTTCTTATTTAAGTGCTCAACAAAGAAAATATTAAGAGAAAGAGTAGTAATAAAAACAATTCGTTAAATAAAAAAAAATACACATTGAAAAAATACGAAACGTATATGATTGACAACACACAAGGAGAACCTCTGATTATAATTTATGTGGGTGGGTCCATTTACAATTGAGCGGAGGG
>CAJHNH020001582.1:158420-213420 GCA_905116865.2 Candidula unifasciata | reverse complement strand
ACATGCACACACTAGCAATAGGGAATCCATGTACACGTAAACTCAAGGCAGACGCCGTCGTGCAGCGGCCAGACGCTCGCTTGTGGATCAGAAGGCCATGAGTTCAGATCCTGACGTAGTCAGTCACTTGTCTGAGTCTTTTGCTTTGTATACGTTACACCTTCTCAATATCCTTACTGTAAGGGGATAATTAGCCAGTCTTAACTAGTTTCGGTTGTTTCATACAATTGTATTTCTTCTCCTTTTTAATTCTCCTTTCTCATGTGCTTTTTCTCGCCTCACTCTTATCATATCTTTATCTTTATGGAGACAGATAATTTTAAGTGTCCTGCAAATGCATTTCTTTATTTGTTTCTGTTTTTTTTTTTGCTGTCAACATGTAAGCATTCCTTTGATGTTAATGAAATTTTTAGTTTTTGAAGAAAGTCTTCCAGGGGCTTTCTTTCCGGCTTATATAGGGTACACATTTAAAGGAAGTGGTCTGTTGTGTTTTCCTGAAAAAAGTCTAAGCATAACTGTAAATTTGGCATTCCAGTATCCAATTCCTAATCTCCATAATTGTTTTTTTTGCTGAACTTTTTCGGTTGCCTGTGACTCTATGGTGTTAGGATGAGTTCTCTCAAATATAAACACGCTTTTCTGCCAGTAGCACTCGTTTCAAACTGTCACTTCCACATTCCTGTAATATACCGTTTGATTTGACTCTTCTCATCGGATTTTGTTAGGCCTGTTTCAATTATATTATGGCTGCTGGTGCCTCTTTTTGCAAAAAATATACACCTTTTCATTACCAACTATGCCTTTATGCGCTGCAACCCAAGCTATAGTGATTTGGCGTCCGTTGTTCCTAAGTTGCGAGGTTAGTGCTAGTATCTCTTCTTTTATGTCTGATCTACTTCCCTGTGTAATTTTCTAGTGATTGTTCCATTGAAAGAAAATATGTCATTACTGTTAGTTTAAAGGGGGAATTTTCTGCCTCGATCTTGAAGGCTTTCATTATGCCGACTAGTTCGGATGTGATAACTAACGTATGATCTATGATTTTATCATGATTTTGTTTTTTCCAAGCTTCTACTTTTTAATTTTTGGATCCATCCGTGTATATTATCAGGTTATCAGTTTCAGTGTTTCTAATGTGCTCCTCTTCTATGGTCCTTACTTGTAGTGGATCAGTGTTTTGTGAAATCTGTTTTGGTAGGCTTATGTCTACATATGGTGGTTTCAATTTCCATGTTGGCATCTGAGGGTTCAATCTCTTACTTAATTCAAGTGTTCTTGCCAGTCCTTATTAGTATTCATTTCTACTGCAGCATACTATGCTGCTGGCCTAAGAACGTTTCTTATTGGTACTCCCTTGAAATTTTTTTGTATTAGTGTTAAAAGCCTCACATGCCAGAGGATCATGACTGTGCAGTCTGAAGCCGGTAAATGTATATTAATTGCTTCGTTCTCAGATTTAATAGTGCTTTTCCTAGCGCTACTTCCTACATCCAGGCTTTTAATTTTGTAACGTAAAATGTTACTTTTGTGGTAAATGAGATTTGATGCTACTCGCAATATAACTCACCGAGAACCGTTTGATGACAAAAATGTGTTAATCACAAATCCGTCCTTAACCAATATCTCATAGTCCTTTAAATAAAAAAATAAAAATATGGTTTATACACACACATCGTCTTAGTGTAACAGTTTAAAAAATGTGATTAAATATTCTTTAAAAGAACATTTATTTCAAACGCCATTAAATGACCTAACCTTCCGTATTCCTGGGCCATAATGAAGGAATATGGCAAACAAACCAATGGCGTTCAGTAGCAAGATGAGTACAGCAAGCTCTCTATGAACCTGCAAAGAAAAGAAGAGAAAGAGATTACAATTTTATTTCTTCACAATTTCGTAGGACAACAAAGTTACGGAAAAATGAACAGTCAGGACCGCATGTGAAATGTTTCACAGTTCTAGCTGCGTAAATGAAATATTCATTCTTTACTGAATACTGCTAGATTATTAATGGACAAGACTTGCAGTTAGACAGGGATTATGTTGGCAGTTTTACAATAATATGAGACCTAAATATGTTCGTTTCAAGAGGATAATTTAACACTGAAGCATACTATTTTTTCATTTTACGTATATTTCTTGGACAAACGAAAACACTGTGAGAACATCTTTGGGAACATGTGACCTCATCAAACTAAGTCTATGAAAGAAAAAATACTTTAATAAGCCAAAATCAATACATTTCATTGCCTACTTCTAAGCAGCTTTAAGTGAATCGAAAAAAAAAAAAAAAAATTAAAAACAAGAGAAGAAATTGATGATGTGTTTAGAATAAAGTGAATCATAATATCCAAAAATGTTTTTTTTTTTTTTGACGTCTATCACATATTACAGGAGTCTTTATTCTTCAGATGTGAAAAATATCTGATCTAACAATATTGACTCCAAACCTCAATTTCATCGTTTTTTTTTTAAAGTTGTTGCTCTAGATAATATTATCAATTCCCAATCTCCACCTCATCATCATCATGTGTCTTGCCGATTGGCCTAGGCGCTCATGCATCTCTACAGATCACGATCCCTGGTTGCCTTGAACTGCTATCCTGAAAATACCCTCCATGCCATTGTGTCAACCCATCGAGAATGATCTCTCTTGGTCTGCCTCTACCCCTCATCCCACTGATTTTTCCAGTTTTTGCGATGTTTGCCAATACATCTCTTCTCATTACGTGGCCAAAGAACAGTGTTCATCTCCTTCTTATTGTTGTATATAAGATCTACTTGCATTAGCTTCTTTCAAACAAACCCACCTCCCTCTCTGTATTTCACATCTTTCACTCCGCCATGCTTCGCCTCTCTTGCGTAGCAGTGTCCATTACAAACTATTTAAGAACTAACCTGAAACCAAACTTTGGTGCCGAACAACCTTCTTTTGGGTAGCCAGTCCCTGTAATGTCTAGACATGACCGTTACGATGCCAGTCAGGAAGACCCAGGCAATAATCATCACAGATGCTATTGAATACAGTGAAATATCGGTAACACGTCTTCCAAAAGACAGAATAAATCAAGTTTCTATTATAAAATCCGCACCAATTACTAGGCTCCGATCCAAATTAAAGGATAAGCATTGCAGTTACACAAAACAAGACGAAAGCTAACAAAATTAAGTGTGTCCAAGTACTCAAAACAAATGTGCAAGTAAAGTAAGCATGGAAGGAAAGGAATGTAAACTACCTTCTGCACAATTTGCCAAGAAAAACCTTAACAGTCATGGAAGAAAAATTGGGCATCATGTTTGTGATGGGGAAGTTTTCTGCAAGGTTGTTATGGAAGCAAGGTTCTGTAGAGGACAGGCTACTGACTGACTGAAGTTGAGTAACGAATAGGACGAGCGATGCTGGATTCAGAATTGTGTAGACCAATCTGCACTCACTGGATTAGGCGGTCAATATCACGCAGAAAACACATTTTTGTTCATCCAGAGATAACATGTGAAAATGAAAACAAAGACTATAGTTATCAACAGCGACCTAGAAGTACCAATCAGTTCTTCTACTGTGTTAATCCAACGATGTAACTGCACTATGCCAGTTTACAGCATGGTTGTGATATTTGCGCCTATCAGCCGACAATTCCGACTTCTGCAAACATTTGTTGACCGCGTTAAGTCAATTTAAAAAGTTATAGACGACGTGAAAAAAATGTCAACACATCGATAGTTTTTTTTCTATGTAGTTAACTTAGGATCATTAGTAATGTATGACAGCAGGTGTAAGACAGAAGACATAAAACAGGAATGCCGACGTTTGCGATAAGAATTATGAAACAAACGTCTCACATCTCCAAAATTAACTAACCCATTAGGACAGAAAATATTAAATGCCACACTCACATTTTAACTACATTATTGTATACTGCAGAAACACGAAACAATAATCGACAATAAGATAGTGGTAAACTTGACGTTGTTAAAATCGAGTTTTATAAATGAGACAATATAAACTTACCATGCAGATGGACAAGTATAGGAAATCCAGATCCTGTATACAGTCTGCGATCTTTCAGGTTGACTTTGACTGAAGTAACAGCCGGCATATCCTTGTGTATTGTCATGACATCAGATGCTGCAGCACGCAGACAAAAGCATAATATTATAGCTTATTACCTATACAACTGTATTACTAAATACTTACACAGAAAAATAGGACACATTTTTCCCACTACATGTCTTTAGTGCCCTATTCACAGGCCTTAAATGGATACCAGGTAAAGTCCTTGGAAGTAATGGTGGCCGGCGCGATGTTGATCACATCAACCACAGAGAATAATTTCACACTCACACACACACATACACACACATTTAGACTGGTCTACAACATTATATCAAAATCGTATGCCTAATGTGCTATTGGCGTGTAAAGAGACTTTCTTTGAGACTTAAGGACAATATAGACGGAGGAGTCGTGAGCATAAGAATGTATGGTCGCTTGGCTAGTGTAGTTGCCACGATCTATGAAGGTTAGGATTGTTGTTGCTTTTTGGACATTTCGTCGTGCCAGACGATAGTGTTATGTTATGGCAGTGGTGGGCAAACTCATTACCCAAAAGAGCCAGCAAATCAGCAACAGGACGATTACAATTTTGTTTTGAGAGCCAAATTTCTTTTCAAGAACCCATCAAGAAAATTGTTTTTCAGAGTCAAAATCAATTTGTGGCCGAACTGCACGTGTGGCTCGCAAGTCGCGATTTGCTGACCCCTGTATGGAAAGGCATGGGACTCACAGGCCATGGAGATGGCGAGTGTGACTAGCAAAGACCCGACCTCGCTAAGAAGTCTCCCACAATTAGAGCATTGTACGAAAGGAACGTTTTTGGCGTCGCATGTATTTAATGTGCGTCTGCTTAAAATTGTCTGATGGTCGCTTTCATTGGCTTAGGCGTTGCTAACGCGCTTCGTAATGCCGAGGTGGCGGATTCGATCCCAGCTGCTGACATGTTTTTCTGGCGCTGGTTTTGATAGCGGTATCGAGAGCTGATCGTTCAGTGTGTGGTCAACTGCTGAATATAAAATTTGCCTAGAATGACCACAACAGCCAAAAAATGCTGGGGTTGGTTCTGCAACGTTCTGTAAAGGATACGCAACTAAGTAAAAGTAAAAAGTAAAGATCCCTTTCCACGCCTTTAAGCGTATAAGGCATATGGGAAGAGCTCCCATATTTTTACAGACCATCAGCACTCTGTGGGTAATGTGGTCAGCATTACGCCGGCTGTCTTTACTTTCCTAGGACAGTCTGTCTGTCTGTCTGTCTGTCTGTCTGTCTGTCTGTCTGTCTGTCTGTCTGTCTGTCTGTCTGTCTGTCTGTCTGTCTGTCTGTCTGTCTGTCTGTCTGTCTGTCTGTCTTTGTGAGTGTCTATGGGGTTAGTCTCATGGACTCAAAAAATGTATATGAAAATTGAACATAATTAGGCGATCAATAAAACAGTTACTGTTTGAATAGCCTTGGTTTAAAAGACTCAACTTCGCGCATAAGATGTTAATGAGAGAGAAGATTCTTAGTAACAGTTATGTCAAAGAAGAAGAACTAATACTATATGTGTTTTTTTTTTTTTTGTAAAATTAAATTTTGAATGGTATTATAGAATTGGTACCATCGTACCTGAAGAATATAGTGTCAGTTCTGGTTTGCTTTTTTTGTTTAACAAGCTGTCTCTTAAAAGAATTATTTCGGTGGTACCGGTATGGCTCTTGGCACACGAAAAAGTTCTTGATATACGTCTGCAGACTAAATGACTCTGTCCCCTGATACACACATAGCAAAAACCAAATACACAGTCACAGCTGAGAGCTATGAAAACAATTTACAACCTGGCATAGCTTTTCCCCAGGCCAGCATCAAGTGCCATGCTCCATCTCTGTCATAGGTCGTGTTTGTGTAGTTTAATTGCTCCGACTGCTGGATAATATGATAGACCGAAGACTGTCGCGGTAACACAAATCTGCACTGCACTCTTCCATCTGAATGTTTAATTTCAGCCTCAGTTAGAAACCTCTGAAAAAAAAAAAAAAAAAATGTACGAATATATATATTTTTAAAAGTAATGCTTTTTATAAGTTCAGCAGTAATTTCATCAGCATCAGTTGCTTTATTGTTTTTAGTCTGTGCTACGACACACACAGACACAGCACTTCTTCAAAATCAGGCTCTTCAATATTTGGTTCACATGTTAGTTCCTCACGAGGCAGACCAAGAAGATGGTGGAGAGATAGTGTCCAGACATATGTGTGTGTGTGTGTATGTGTGTGTGTATGTGTGTGTATATGTATAGATATATAAATATCTAAACGAGTCTATTATTTTAGGATAAATTATAACTAACATGGACAAGTGAGCTTCGCTATCATTCCTTACTTGAATGTTTTACGCCACAGTATGTGATGCGATTTGTGTGTGGTTATTTTAAAGCCCCACCCCGACTGTTGTCAGGGGTACTAATGTAACCTAACGGTTCAACTGGGTTTCTGGGACTTGTGCCTGATACTCATTAGAATGGTGGTGCCTTGTATCACCAGGTGTTTATAGCTCGTTGTACGGTCTTAGTGGGTTGAACTTCATTCATCATTCCTTGCCTGCAAATTACTGCAGGCTCCACTTCTATGAAAATTAACGGGGCTTCTGAAATATGCCCTTACTGTTTTTCGATCCTTGATGAGATTCTCGAAGTCCCAGGGCTGATCAAACTATCGGACTTCAACCCAGAGGGTAAAAACAGGCGACCAAAACGAAGGCGAATATGAGGCATGTTTGTAATTTATAGCATAAGTATGGAAAAATTTAAATGGTATATTAACACTTTCTAAGAGCAGCAGAATGTATATAAATTGCTGCATAACTGAACAAAGATGTTTGTATTAATAAAGCTAAGAAGTGTTCCATAATTAACAAATGCGTCATTTATAATAAAAGCCTCACACAGACGTTGACATTAGGATGAATATTTGTGGTGAGCGGTTTGCAATGGTAAAGAAGGGGAGCTAATGATGAAATACATGTAGATTTACGATACTTGCATTAAATAACCGTTCATTATGGTAGTGAGGATTCCAGCCGTGTTGAACACTGACCAAACCAGCATTGCTCACACAGGATACCGTTTCATCATGACCCTGTTGGAAACATATAACTTGAGTATGGTCCTCAATAAATGCAATAACTGCAATAATTAAAATACAACTGTAGATCATAAATTATTTTTTCTTTTTCTTCTTTTTTTTTTTAAATGTTAACTAAACTACTAGTCATCCTCTTGTGGACTGCAAATTTTTGTTATTTTGAAGCCCCACCCTGGCTCTCAACAGGGGCCGCAATATAGCCCGGCCATAAATATGGTCTAATGGCTGAACGCGGTTTCCGGGACTTCTCGACTGGTGATCCTCATCCACATGGTGGCACTTTGTGTCATCGGGTGTTTACGGCTTGTCTGATGTTCTAGTGGGGTGAAATGTACTACTACTAATTCTTCTTCTCCGTTAACCGGCTGTGAATTCCGGCGGAAGGTCCCAGTAGTTCATACATTTGGACTTTTGGCTTTTACCTGGACCTGAGTTTTGCGTACACATCCGTTTTACTAGTTTATTTGTTTGCTGTTCTCTGCCTCACCATCAGATGTACTCAGACTACGAGGGAAAATTACTTCTATCTCTCTCTCTTACACACACACACAAACACACAATCGCGCACGCACACAAACGCGCACACCTATGCACGCGCACACACATGCAGAGAGAGAGAGAGAGAGAGAGAGAGAGAGAGAGAGAGAGAGAGAGAGAGAGAGAAAGAGAGTGAGATAGGAGGGAGAATAAACAACACGTTTCAAAACAACTCAAAAATGTCGCTGAAGTGTTGTACTTTGTCGTTGTTGGTTGCTGATTTGCTGATGAATATACATCTCTGCAATATCCTTTATTTAATAATATATTGTGTTCTTTGAAACTGACATAGAGGTGTGTCTTTTAACACCCGCTGGCTGTTCCCCAAGTTTAAAAGCTTTACTGCATTTAGCTTATTTCGATGAAATTACTTTAAAGTACTGCCAATTGTGGGACGACAAGTTCTCAAATGTTAAAACATTATTGAGATGTATTTATTTATTTCCTATTTTGCATAATTCTTTACACTTTTGATCTTAAATATTTCTTGCTTAATATTTAATTTACATCAAGACTTTTTTCCTCAGTTTGCATGACCTCAGCAAAGGCGGAAACGATCTCAGAATATATATATATATATATATATATATATATATATATATATATATATATATATATATATATATATATATATATATATATATATAATCAACAGTGTACTAAATGATCTGAGAAGAAAAATTAGTAAATTCCAATCAATTAAAAGACTTTTTAGGTACTTCGTTGTTTTGTCACCTGATTAATTTACAGTAAGACAGTACTCAGGTATAAAAAGTAAGTTCAGTGCAAAACAAATATTTTTTTAAAAATGTTTTCTTATGGGGCATATCCGACCCTTCCCTTTTAGCAAACTGTTTCCTACAAAGCACGCTTTTCAACACAACCTACTAAACTAAATGTGAAAAAATAAGATAATTCAACATTTGTCTTAAACGCGATGACATAAGATGGATGATGTGACACAAAACCAAAGAAAGGAATCGTCACTCCAATGACCAAAGACATCTTTACATAAAAGGGTAGAATTGGCAAGAGGAAAAATATATAACAAGTATACATACAAATAAACTTAGTAAAAAGTTGTTGGTGCCATGTTTTTTCTGAACGGCTGTGACATTTTTCATTATGTTCAGCCTTGTGTCTCATCTATTGCCAGTCCTTTGATGGTCCAATACAAATATCATTCCTTGCTTCACGTGCCCAACATCCACTCTGGTGGTAAATATCCACTCTGGTGGTCAATATCTACTCTCGTGGTCGATAGCTACCCTTGTGGTCAATATCTAATCTCGTGATCACTATCCACTCTCGTGATCAATATCCACTTTCGTGGTCAATATCTACTCTCGTGGTCAATATCCACTCTCGTGGTCAATATCCACTCTCGTGGTCAATATCTACTCTCGTGGTCAGTATCTACTCTCGTGGTCAGTATCTACTCTCGTGGTCAGTATTCACATCTCGTGGTCAGTATTTACTCTCGTGGTCAATATCTACTCTCGTGGTCAGTATCCACTCTCGTGGTCAGTATTCACTCTCGTGGTCATTATCCACTCTCGTGGTCAGTATCTACTCTCGTGGTCAATATCCACACTCGTGGTCAATATCCACACTCGTGGTCAATATCTACTCTCGTGGTTAATATCCACACTCGTGGTCAATATCTACTCTCGTGGTTAATATCCACTCTCGTGGTCAATATCCACTCTCGTGGTCAATATCTACTCTCGTGGTCAGTATCCACTCTCATGGTCAGTATCCACTCTCGTGGTCAGTATCCACTCTCGTGGTCAATATCTACTCTTGTGGTCAGTATCCACTCTCGTGGTCAGTATCCACTCTCGTGGTCAATATCCACTCTCGTGTTTAGTATCTACTCTCGTGGTCAATATCCACACTCGTGGTCAATATCCACACTCGTGGTCAATATCTACTCTCGTGGTTAATATCCACACTCGTGGTCAATATCTACTCTCGTGGTTAATATCCACTCTCGTGGTCAACATCCACTCTCGTGGTCAACATCCGCTCTCGTGGTCAGTATCCACGCTTCTCTTCCCTGCTAGAATTTAATGATGTAATAGCGGACTGCAGATTTACCCAGTCATTTTCTGTACAGTAAATGGGAAATGGCTTCTCCTGATATAGCAATTAGTTTCTCGTGCGAATGAATTCTTTGAAGTCATCTTTTTTACATTTAATATCTGGCCACTGTTTTCTTATAATTTTTTTAATTACAGCATATTTCTGCTCCTCTAACATGTTTCCATGATAACCTGCTAAATGATACACAAGCGAACAACAGGATTCGCCTTATATAGATTTTGAGATTTTTCCCCCTGACCTAAACTGACCATTCGGTCACGATTAAGATCAAACCCCATGATCTTCTGGTTGATTCTATGATTGTCTATCAGTCTGTGTCATTATTCTCAGTGTTATTTATGTACAGCTCGAACTGATCTATGATGAGGCGAGAAAATCAGTTTTTACTTTTGTATTGCATTATAATATTAAAAACTGGATAAAATGCTGCATCGCATGAGAGCCGGGCACAACAGACTTTTGTTACTTTGCAACCGTTCTGTTGTGCCCCATTATAAATGTCAGGCTTCGTAATGCCTGGGACCGGATTCGATCCCAACTGCGGGTCTTGCACCTTTGGTTGGTTTCGACTGTGGCATCGAGTAGCCGACCGTCCAGAAAGCAATGCAAACTACAGGATGTTAAATTTCCTAGATAAACCACAGCAGCCAAAAATGCTGGAGTTGATTCTGCAACGTCCTGTAAAGGATACGTAACTAACATTTCTAAATATGTCTTTATGGCTGAAGGGGTTTATGAGATTTGTACCTTTTGATTCTCATCCTTGAGATGTTTATATTGTAGACAGCAATATTGAAGGAAGGGGAAAACAAGAATAACTCCATGGTAGCACAAATGACCTAGGACTGGCTGACTGACTTTCCTCCCCACCAGGACATCACACAAGCGATAAACACCCGATGACACGAAGTGCCACCATGCAGATGAGGATCACCGTGGAGAGGTCCCAGAAACCGCGTTCAGACAATTGGCCATATTGATGGCCTGCCTATATTGCGGCCCCTGGCAAAAGCCAGAGTGGGGCTTCAAATAACAAAAAATTACGTTCTAAGAAGGACGAAATATTTAACTTATTTTTTTATAATGACCTAGGATATTTAACTGTGAACTCAAATAATAAATGTCAAATATAATGTACCCCACACAGTGCATACATACATACCATTATTAGGTCATCAGAGAAACCAACAGACACCCAATTTTCAGCTATGGCGTACATCTCGAACTGGTAGTCGTCAGTGTCCGGTCGATGCTGGAAACTGACAGCTGCCAAACACTCACTTAAGTTGCAGTGTCGGGGATACACGAAACAACCTTTGGTTTCTCCACACTCAGCAAAGTCTACATCCCTGACCATGTGACTGAATATTATCGGCTGCGGTGGAACATGATCAAAACTGTAACATTACTCAGTAGAAACAATATCAAATTACTGACTTCAACATAGTAACATTACACAGTCAAACAATTTTGAATGACATACTACAAGAATATTAAATTACCCAGTCCAAAAGTGTGAAAATATCTGGTGTTAAGCTAATAATTCGACAATCCAAAATTACTCAGGCTAAGTGCATGCATCAACCATTTAATGTTTCTGACCTAATTATCACAGAATTACTCTCTGATGTTTACAAAATCTATGACTTTTCCGTGTAGCCTGTTATACCCTAACCTGTCATTACTATTTAATCTCCTTCCCTATGTGGGACGAATTATTCGTTATGTTGAAGCCCCACCGAGGTTGTTGCCGGGGGCCCCAATATAACCTAACGGCTAAACGAGGTTTCTGAAACCTCTCCACGTGGGTCCTTATTCGAATGGTGGCACTTTGTGTCACCGAATGTTTGTCGCTCAGTGTGATGTCTGGTGGGGTGAAAAAGTCAGTCAATCATTACTATCTCTGTGAAAATTCACGAGTTACGAGCAGACACGTTCTTAAATACGGAATTTGCGCAAACACTTCCTTTCTTATTGCTTTCGAGATGATATATGTGTACTTTCTTCTTATATTCATCTTTCACTTAGTGACCGTCCACTAGTGTGTCCTACTGCCTCGTTGTCATTAGATCGATCCATGTGTTACCTACAGTCTGCTACCTAAAGGCTTAGCACCCTGAGATAAAACACAGTTCTCATCTGGATGGAAGACCACCAGGGTAGATCTCATATGCCACGATCAACCTCTAAAGAAGTTATAATTAGGGCATCCGCAACACCAGCCCTGTGAAACATCTAATTCTGTGCAGGTCAGGAAAACAGCAGTTATTCGTGTATATTTTTAAAATATATATCTGCCTACCTGTTATAGAAATAATACATTTACCCCCCCCCCTATTCTATATATATATATATATATATATATATATATATATATATATATATATATATATATATATATATATATATAATGCACTGTCATCATCATCATCATCAACATCATATTTTAGAAAAAATCGTTACGTTTAGCAAGCATCTCCGAATAGGTAACTTTAGGTTATAATTGAGATTAAGTTATGTGCTCCACATACTCGTAAAATGGCTTAGCAGGAAAACAGCAGTTATTCGTGTATATTTTTAAAATATATATCTGCCTACCTGTTATAGAAATAATACATTTACCCCCCCCCCCCCCTCCTATTCTATATATATATATATATATATATATATATATATATATATATATATATATATATATATATATATATATATAAATATATATAATGCACTGTCATCATCATCATCATCAACATCATATTTTAGAAAAAATCGTTACGTTTAGCCAGCATCTCCGAATAGGTAACTTTAGTTTATAATTGAGATTAAGTTATGTGCTCCACATACTCGTAAAATGGCTTAGCATTGCACCAATTCCAATTCGTGCAACAAAAATTTCAAATTTGATCCTCTTTCAGCCGCCCGGAGGCCTGCTATATCGAAGAAGGTTCCTTAGCTGTCTTATATGGTTTCCTTTTATTTGTGGTGTGTGGTCACACCTGATATTACGGTTGTTTGCTTCCTTGCTGTGCTGCGGTGATTGTGGTTTTTGGTTCTGGTGTGATCCAGATCTCTTTGTGATGATATCGACGGGTACTAGCTGACTGTTGCTGGCGCTTGGCTTGCCTCGTGCTGGTCGCTGCGCTGGTGCCCTGTTGCTGCTTGGTTGCCGATCTGTAAGCCGCGGGTAAAAGCCAAACGTCGGTTGCGCCGTCATGAACAATGTTCCCTTTCAGGACAACCAGGGCCGTCACAATCTGTTGTTGTGATCAGCCCGTTTTTTTCCCCCACAGAGTGTGGAGAAGTAGTGGAGGTAAGATAGAATGCAAATGAGAGATCAGTTTGCTCGAATGTGCCAGGAGATGTGATAGTTAGGTCGGGAGAATGAGAGTAGCAGATAGAGGTAGGATCCACCCTGGTCGGTTGAGGTCACTTGGTCTGAAATAAAAGTGAAAGGCATTTGTTAAAATATACGTGGGGTGAGGTGGGGTGGCATGAGAGAGACTGGAATTCCCCAGTGCTGGTCTCCTTAGGTGCAATGCCCTCGGCTATCTGTTTCGGAGCGTCGGGTGGCCTGTGGTATTTTCCGTTGTCTTCTTTTTCCTGAAAATAAACTAGGTTTAGATTTTTGGTTAGCTCTATGGTAATTGCGTCGTTATTTGCCAGTGGGGCAGAGCGGGTGGGTGTGGCTCCGGTACGGCGACTGTCTGTCTGGTTGGCGATTGTTTGTTTTGGGCTGTCCGTAAAGATGGCGGCTTGTTTGGTGGGCTCCTCCTGTGGTTCTTTAGAATTGGCGGTAGCCTCTTCTATTCGGTGTGCCATGTTTCCCCTGCTTTTTCTTTGGCGCCCGGAGTTGGTCTAAGGCTGTGTTTAACTCGTCGCAGAATCGGTCAACTTTCTTGTTCTTTTCAAGCAGTTCGGGTGTTTCGCCTTCATCTCCGTATTCCTCAAATGTGTAGCCGACAACGTAGCAGCAGCAGTCGTCGAAATACTCCAGCGTGTGCGGAGCTACTTGTTTGTTGTAATCTTCAATCCTCGCTTGAAGGTCGGCGTAGCTAGTTATTTCGGCTGCTGCTGTTTGGCTCACGCGTGAGGTGGCTGGCTGCCTGACGAGTGTTTCGCTTCGTTAGTCGATTGTCGTGGCATCTGTCATCTGTGCCTGGTGTTGCGTCATTACCGTTTCGGTAACTGTGCTTTTGTCGGCTTTGTTGATAATTGGTTGCTTTACAGCTTTCCTGGAAGCCTCTCTTTCTTTCTCTAGCAGGGCACACTCTGTTCTTGCCGCCAGCACTGCAGCTTCGGCTCCTGCCTTTGCTTGGATCATGAGGGCGACTTCTTTATAAGTGCTTTCTCGAGCTTCCTTGAGTGCATCGGTTTCCTTTCTTCTCTCCTCCCTTTCTTCTTGTCGGCTGGTCTCGTCTGCAGCTTTTTCTGCTTGCAATTTTAGGGTCATTTCTGTCAGGTTTTTCTGCATTTGTGTAGCCTCTGCTAGCCACTTTGTTTGCTGCGAGACTTGTTCTTGTCTGTCGTCTTTCAAGGCTTTGATTTCGTCACGCATTTGCGAAATCAGGTCTAGCAACTGCGTTCTGTCAGCGTCGGTGTTGGTAGCGTCAGACTTTTCTTTGCGGAGGGTTCTGATTTCAGCTAAAGTTTCAGAAATTTGTAGCGAGATTTCGGGGTCCTTTGCGGCTGTGATCGCCTTGTCGGTTCGTGTGTCTGATGTCCGTTGTGCTGGCTTACCACTTGGTTGCTTTGGTGCTGCTGAGGACCTGGGTGCCACGTATCTCTGTCTAGCTGCTTCGTGGGCGGTTCTTAGTGTCCTCTTGCACTGCTGGAGATACGGGCAGTCCATGTATCTCGCACCGTGCGCACCGGAACAGTTGGAGCATTTGCGGTTGCTGTTCGTTTTTTTTAAGGTAGTGTCAATTTTAGCCAGCGGGCACTCCTTGAATTCGTGCGCACCAGAACAGTATCTGCACGATAGGCTGCTGCGGCAGGACGAGGCAGTATGCCACGCCCTATTGCAGCGCGAGCACTGCATGATGTCTGGTGTGCTGTTCTCAGGCTGCCGCTGCTTTCGTAGGCGAGGGGGTCCCTGCGTCGCTACCGAGGCGGCATCAGGCGCCCTGAAAGGTCGGCTCCCGGGGGAGCGGCCCTCTGTGCTGGTGATCCTGGTGTTTCAGTCGTTATGGGCACAGTTTCCATTTTCAACGGTAATTGTAAAAGTTCTCGAATTTATTTAGAGGTTAAACGCACGCCCTAGGTTTCGGTTTAAAAAAGTTTATAATGTAGATTATAATTACCTAGGGCGTTGTTCCTTCCTTTCGTGATTCTTGGATACTCTGGTCACTGGTGTAGATCTTTGTTGCTGGTAGTTGTCGTTTGGCTAGATGCGTACACGGGCTGCTAATGACCCAAACGCAAGCGACTCCGATAGCTTAGTCGAGACAGACTCAGCTGAATATCAAGCGAATCTGTCCAGTAGCTAGCTATCGAAAATAAAAAACAAATGGATAGTTAGCGGTCGACGTAACGTGGCGAGGCGGGCTTGGGCGTTCAACGTCTTTCTAGAGCGAAGGCAGTCAGCGAACTGGAGCATTGCACGCCACCAGCAACACTAAAAAGGAATCCTGAAATGTTGGTGCGAAAAAAGAGACAGACCCAAATACTGTCCCGACCGGTGAGAAAGTCGTCTACCGGCCAACCAATGGGTGACCCAGTAGCCAATGATAATGCATTGTGTGAAGCTGTTTAATACTTAAAACTCAAGCTTAGACAAATACTGACCTTATACTTGGATGCTTTCACTACTGTAAGGTCTTGACTTGCTGACAGTAATTTCCCTTCAACGTCGATCCAGAAAACCTCAAAATTCACCACGACTGTAGCTCTGAAATGGTTATCACAATCTACATTGTTTTATTGATTATAATAAGGTAAAAAAAAAAAAAAAAAAAAAGTAAACGACCCTTTTCCACGCCTTTAGGCGTATAGGGCTAGACCTATATTTTTAAAGACCAATCAGCACAAGATGGGTAAAGAGCATCACCCGGGCCGCCTTTACTTCCCGGGACTGCAACCGGTACCCACTCAAAGCTAGGTCGACCAAGGTCATTTTTGAAAAAAATTCCGGCTCTTCAAACCCACGTCCCTCCGATCCCCAGTGAGCGTCTAGCCGCTCCGCCACAGCGACTTATTGATTATATAGGCTGATCAAAATATAGCATACTATGCTTTTATGTTCATTTGCAACTATCAACAGTTTTAACAGTAATTCTCGGCAGGACCTTTAAAGCTGTTCATTGACGTAGTAACTCTTTATTGCTTTTACCGGGCAATAATGTGAATGTGATTGACCGTCAAAATATTTGTTTTTGTTTAGCTGACAGATACCATTGTACATTGCCTTGTTGCAACGAAACTCGTTAGCCGAAATCGTTTGGGTTTGTTCCTGGGTCGAAGCTGATTCTTGAAAACTCTCCGTCCGACACATCTTATCCGTCGACCTGGATAAATCAATCCCTACATAATTTTGTGAAAGTCTTACATTTCACAGTGAATGTAGCAGTATGAACTATGATGTCTATGTCTTTAGGTATCGTCTCCGTCCCTATTTAGGACACCATTTTTTAGTTACTTTAAAGCCCCACCACGCCTCTCGTCGGTGGGTCCCCTTATATAATCTAATAGTTGAACATGGTTTCTTGGACTTGTGTCAGATGGATTCTCATCCGAATGGTGACACTTTGTGTCTCTGTGTGTTTATCATTCATTGTGTGGTCCTGGTGGGAGTTGATCGGAGCGCGCGCGGAGCATGTCTCCGTCGCGAAGTGGTCGTGTTTTCGTGCTCTGAAAGTGGTGGATTCGTTTCGCGGACTTCGCCTTAGGATTAACGAGTGAATTCTTTTTCACCGAGAACCCTCAGAATCGTTGGTTAGCTGCAGATTTAAAACTTTCTGCGGTACTCTGGACAAGAGGCCAACTTTCTGAGGAGACGTCTTTCAGCAATATAACATAATACCTTGTAGAATGAATTTTCCTCAACTTTAAAATTGTAAACAAAATATTACATTTGTATCAGTCTTTTATCACATTGTATTTATCCACAGAATTTGATCGGGGATTACTAATCAGTATGTCTGACTTGCTCAAACATTCTGTTAAATAAATTAGGCACTTTCGGAAGCTGCGTTTTCGAACATCTACTAGAATGACAGTCAAGCACCTAAACCTTCCTTGCAAAATGTAGTCTATTTTATTCATATTTCCCTGTCAGACATTACCTTTCATTGTTGACCGCTGGCAATAAGGTAATCAGTTGCGCGGAGTAGAAAATTTCAGCCTCTAAAAAAAAAAAGTGAGATACGTTTTCCCAACCTCTCAATAGAGCAATGTAAGCTGTAAATAAATAACATGGAAAATAGTGTCCAATATTGTCCCATACTGATAGACAGAAGTAGAATCAGCAAGACAATCTTGAATTGAATCTGCATCGTGGCTGATTTTTTTCTTCCTCAAAACTGATATTTACTGACAGACGGACTTTCTACCCCACAAGGACATCACACAAGCGATAAACACCCGATGACACAATGTGCCACCATGTGGATGACGATCACCGTGGAGAGGTTCCAGAAAACGCGTTCAGCCTTTAGGCCATGTCTATGGCCAGGCTATATTGCGGTCCCTGGCAAGAGCCAGAGTATGGCTTCAAATAACGAAAAATTTCATCCTTAAAAGGATGGAAAGTTATAGTACTGAACAACAAACTGATCTTGGCTCACAGGTCAGTCTTATTTAAATTGGCACAGGGAATGGCCTGGTAAATTCAGACAGTTGGCATAATTTTGACCAAGTCAACTGGATTGGTCAAAACAATAAGTGTGAATATTTACATCCGATGCATCACTGGCGTACGAATGGTATGGTCTTTTATTTATTTTTAATTTAAAAAAAAAAAAAAAATTACATAGAGCTAGGAAAAAAAAAATCCATATATCTGCTAAAATGAAAAAATACAGCGTGCTTGCAGAAAGCGGTTCAGATTAACATACCTGAATATTAGATCTCCAACGTTGTCACTGGGAGCTTTCCACACTAATTTCACACTTTGAATTTTCACATCATTTTTTTGCGTAACCATGTTCTACGGAGAGTCAACAAGAAGTAGGTGAATAGAATTCTTAACAGTTACATTTGCAGTATGTATTAATAAATCTATATTCACTTTTGCTGTAGCTGCGAACGCACTTTGTAATTTCGAAGTATCCGGTTCGATTCCGGCTGCAAGCGATTTGGAAGCAGACTGCTGTGCGTTGATTTCAAACAACAGTAGTAAGCGCTGATGGTTTAATGGACAATGCCACATTATTAAAAGTAAATTTGTCTGGTGAAACTACAACAGACAAAAACAACAACACCACCAACAACAACAACAACAACAAATGCTGTCAGTTATCTCTGCGTAAAAAGTAACTAAACTAAATACAACATTTATGTGTTTCAGTAAATCAAAGTAACTCTAAGCCATAGAACATCCTAGGTGTATCAATGAAAGATCGACTTAGGAACGATAATATCAAGAAAACAGTCGGCATATATCTAATACTGAACTTAATAGGTTAGTTGCGTATCCTTTACAGGACGTTGCAGAACCCACCCCAACAGCCCCGGGCTGTTGTATGTTTTTCCTAGGCAAATTTACGTTCAGTAGTTAGCCATTGCTACCTGGACGGTCGGCTTTTTTGATACCACTGTCGAAACCAACGCAAGGCGCATCGCCCGCAGCTGGGATCGAACCCGGCATCCCGATATTACGAAGCGTTCGAATCGACTTAGCCACAGAGCCGACGAAATAGGTAGACAACAAATCAAATGGTTTAGTCGTGGAAAAAGATTGGCATCAGATAAGCCACCACAAAGAGCAATGTTATACAGATCCAGCGGTAGCCTAGCCGCCATATGTAGACCACACAGATGGACAGCAGAAATAGCAAAGACACTGAACAATACTTTATACGAAGCGAACAGAGGTGCCTGTTCCAGAGATCTATTCCTGTCCTGAGGCCACAAGGCATTCCAGAAGTAGAGAAAAGAAAAAGACAATAATAAATTCCGATAGCTTTTAGTTTTTCCGTATACAATCAGTTTCCACTTATCTTATTTTACAAATGCTTCTGGTCGCTAGCTTTTCTTGTACATAGTTTCTTTTTAACGATGATTGCAATTTTAATGTCGATAAGCATGCGCTGTTGTCGCTTTTTGCAAGCATAAAATTAAAAAAATTAAAAATAGTGTCCTACCCTGTAACCACCGAAGCATGTCAAAGCCTTGAACTTGTCAAGGGGGTAAGCGACGAACTCCCCCACAATCTCCTCTGTATTGCCCGAAGCTCGATAGGCCGCTATCTGAAGGCCACTAAACCACCGGCCCCTGGGATCTTCCACAGTGACTGTTAAGAAAGAGATTTTGTTGTGCGACAGTGGTACTGAGTACTAAACCATTTGATTAAAGTAGTCTGTCGCTATAATCCTCCCTAGGTAATTAAACAATATTGTCCACGTCTTCAGGCGTATTGCGCATTCAGGGCAAGAATTCTAGGTACTTAACCTCCCTCATCTGGATCTACACATCTGGTCATGCGGGCGAACAGGGTAATGAGCGAGCGGACAAACTGGCAAGCAATGCGCCCAGGCATGTTGGAAGAAGCATGGATAGAGCAGATATCATTAACGCTGTACGGAATGAGCTAGTGAATAATGAAGGATCGCTGCCACCAACACGATTGCATGACAAGAAAGTAAAGCATGGTGACGCACGTCTATGACGTCTTCGAGGCCAAGATAAGAGACACTATAACCAGCTTCTCATGGAAACAATTAGTTTGAGTACTTTGGAGTAGATGCTGCATCGGAGGACTGAGCACGCATGGGAATGCCAAATGTGCATTGACGTCAATTGTGATAACATAACATAACATAAAACAATTTATATGTAATTAGGTGAAGGACAATTTTTAAACTGGAGGCGCATCAGGCATCTTGTGTTAGGCACATATTGTTACCAATCAATCAATACTCGATGGGTGATGGTCAGCATTAGTCTGATCTTGACTTTTCGAGATTATTCCAGATATTCATTTAAGATAGGGTCGACCAGAGAGTCAAATGTCAATGATAAAACATAAGCCTCGATACGGACTCGAATTAACATGTTCGGACTTGCAGGCAAGGCTTTAACCACTGCACTATCGTGGCTGTTCCTCGCTTTCTGTCGCATATATCATTTGCCCCAAAAATTATAAGAAGAACTGAACTGATCTGATATCATATTACTCAAATTCGTGTCTGATACTAACAAATCTCAAGGTGTCATTTTTCCTCTCGAGATTCATAACACTCTCAATATCATTCTAGCGGCGCCCGTGGCTTAGGCGTTGCTAGTCCGACTCGTAATTCCAACGTACCGCGATCGAAACCCACTGCTGGCTGCGTGGATTTTATCATGGTATGGGGCGTCGCAGGTCGACCCAGCCTAAAATGGGTACCACGATGTCTGTCCTGGGGACGTCCGGCGTAATACTGACCAAATTACCCACCTAGTGCCGATGGTCTGAAAAAATATGGGCGCTCTTCCCATTTACCCGATGCACCTTAAGGCGTGACAAGGGATCTTTACTTTACTTTACTCAATATTTAACTAGGGAAGAGATGTGGTGACTTCTGTGTACCTACCACACACAATTTAGTTGCTTTGTGGCTTTCGCACCAGAGGCGGTTTGCTATGTTCACTTGCAAAGGTGTTAACATTTACTGATGGAAAATGTAACTTACGTTTTTGAGGGTTTGAACAACGGATCAACATCATGGCACACGCGTGTAACCCATAAGAGCTATGTTCTTCTTCTCTAACTTAAGTCTGAGTCATAAGAAGTTCAGCACAGTGCACAAGCTCTGTAGCTCCGGTGAGGATCCTGAAATACTTGGGGAAGATATGTAACTCCAAATTTTGCCCGGGCAGCGCTATTAGGCTAATCTTTTTGATTTCCAACTGCCAAGGGATTTTTCAAGTGCGCAACAATGCACTAGGGCGTCCGATCTCACTACCCAGAGACCAGGGGAAATTACTAGGAGTCTAAGTCCACGTGAAAAAATCCTAGCCTTTACCGTGGATTGAACCCCAAACCTCTAGCACTCGAGGCCGATACCATACCTCGAGACCAGGCAGCCTCCTATGTAACTTATAAACTTTATTTACCGTGCACGTGTGCCTTTACTTTTTTTCCCCACCACTCCTCGTCAACAGTTTTAAGCTTCTGTTATCAAGACCATGTCGGCTCTGTGGCTAAGTCGATGCGAACGCTTCGTTGTGCCGGGATGCCGGGTTCGATCCCAGCTGCGGGCAATGCGCCTTGGTTTCGACAGTGGTATCAAGAAAGCCAACCGTCCAGAAAGCAATGGCAAACTACTGGACGTAAATTTGCCTAAAAAAACCACAGAACAGCCAGAGGCTGTTGGGGTTGGTTCTGCAACGTCCTGTAAAGGATACGCAACAACCTTTATCAAGATCATGCACTTTTGCATCGATTAGTTGACCTATAAGTTACGACTTTTAATACGTATACCGTATTTAAACGAAATTATTTATACGACACACAGAACATTATAATTAGTCCTTGAGTTCTTCACATAACCTCACTCTATTCACGCCACTCGCCAACGTCTGTCTGTCTATAGCTGATTCTCCAGCCCAACATGCATTCAAAGCCAATACATCTTCAGTGTCTTGTATCCACCATCACAGAGGTCGGCGTCTGCCTCGTTTTCAGAGAACTGTACCATTAATCTGGTTTTTTTTCCCTCCAGACCGTTCGATGTTTGACATGGCCAAAATACCCCAGCTTTCAGGAAAAAATGATGCGCAAGAGCCGGTTCTTCTATATAACATGCAAGATGTCGATGTGTTTCTTCATCCTGGTCCAAGAGAAACAAGAATTGTAATAAGAGAACGTTCTCAAAAGTTATGAAAAAGGGGCGCTGACACAAAGAAAACTGGGGTTGATGGAGGGGGCTGAAAACACAAAGAAAACGAGGGGGCGGGGGAGGGCGAGGGGGGGGGGTTTGCACTGCGGGCGTGTATAATTTCTATTGGCGAATAAGTGTTAGTAACTGAGCCTTGTATAAATGTGCAGCAATAACGTTTATTATTATTATTATTGTTTTGTGGTGAATGGTTTTAAATATATAATAAATTGAAGAGAAAAAAAAAAGTACAAACAATTACTAAGAAAAATTATCATATGAAGTGTTGGGAAATGGAAGGGGCCCTTAGCCCCATTTGCAAGTATTCTTGGGGTACAGGAGAGTGGGGAATCTGCAGACCACTAAATAATATTGAGTTAGATTACACCCCATTCATTAAGCAGTTGTTTTTCGGGTGAGGGGCTACTGAGGGGTGAAGGGCAGCTCAAGATGCTTGAGTCACAGATACCGACATCTCTGTTTGTAATTAAATTTCCATGTTACTCAAATTCTTACAAAGTAAGTGTATCATTAATTATTATTATTGTTTGACAATATATTATTTATGTAAGCACTTAATAATCGTTACCGAAAATGATTGCTCCCGGTGTGTATGTCAGCTTTGAGAAAGTGATGGCGAAGGGGGATGATGATACTTGTGTTCCCAATCCCTTGTGTTTGGGGTATCGTGTCCAGCAGGTGGATTGTGGTGCACCGATAGAGTAACCATCAGCTGTGTAGGATAATCCATGTCCATTAGACAATGAATAAGAGGGACACAAATTAGTTTAACTATGAAGTAGAACTAGTCAGCTTGTAATAAAATACAAGACTTACTGACTTAATCGCTCTTCTTCTTCCTCGGGGTATAGAGGTCCCAGAGAGATCACAGACTGTTCTATCAGCAGATTTCTTTGTAACTTTGTTCCATTCAAGTCCTCTTTCAGCTAGGGACTGCCAGATGTTTTTTTCAGGGTGAACGCGGGGTGGTCCCGGTGGTCTGGTTCCCTGGTTCTTGGCATCATATGCCTACCGTGGTGGATGACTCTCTTCAATTCCGCATCCATGTCCAAACCATCGTAACTATGACTGATCCACGCACGTCTGTAGACCGTGGGTTTCAAAATCATGATGTGTTGTCTGACTGCGAACTTTCCCCTTCTAGTCACTTGGACCACCTGTCTCATATACTTTGTTTCAGAAGCTTGAAGCTATCATCTTTGAACGTTAAATATTGCCCTTAACTCACACCTATAAGTCAGGACTGGCAGATAGGTAGAGCGGAATACAGATATTTTTCTTAAAACAAAGACACGAATATAAAATGAGTGATGTGGCTAGAAAGCCACAGCATATAACACACAAAGACAATGATGCCAATTTACTGATTTCAGAATCGACGCCATAGCACATCGGGCACGCCAGTAAACGTCCCGTCTTCCACAGCAAATTCTGAAGCGGTAGATGCTAACTGCTCTCGGAGCACACTGATTATACACACGCTGTTCTCTTCTTGTATTACGTCATCCACATCTAAGTCCTTGTTCACACAACCTTTCACATTTTATTTAATCTAATCTCATGTCTTCTATCCGTATTCAATCGTAAATGGTCTTCAGACTGTTTCCTTTGTCCCCAGAGCTGTAACTTTCGTAGCCAGAAAATGCGCTCTTTCATTCCCTCGCACTCCTGCATATGACAGCCAGTATAGCCACGTGATTGTCAATAATGTTGACCTACTGATGCTTGGTATCCATTTTTCCATATTTTTCCATTTTAAACCTTTCGCATTCAAACAGAAAGACACTATAATTCTTCTGGCAACTCTGTTTTCTGCAATCCACTTCAGAACTAGAATGACTGACTTTATTGAAATTCTTGTGCTTGTAGCTGAAATATGGAAAACTGTACAGATATATTAGACATATTATGTAGATGGGCACAAATAAATGACATTTTTTAGAAAGGAAGAGTCAAGCGAGATGTGAAACTAGTGAACTGCAGTAAAAAAATTAAAATGTCATAAACAAAATCATTAAACAAATATTAGCCTAAGCAAGAAATAGACCGAGTCAGCTTCGTAAAAAATGGAATGCCGGTCTGGTTATGTGATCAATGCACTACTGAAAATAGTGATACATATTTTTTTGGGCCCAAACAGAAAACAGAAACATGAAATCTCGATCACCGTTGCACAAACTGATTCTTCTAAAAGAATGCACATAATGTTGAGCAGACAAGCCATGACCATTAAGCAAGAACAGGTAATAGTATGTATATATTTAAAAAAATCACATATGACGCTATCGTTTTTATCTTTTTTTTTAATGTTCTGCCCCTCCGCATCATCACCGATAGCATCATTATCTATTTCCCCTTTTTATCCGCCTCCTCCTTCTTATTTTGTTCTTTATTGCCCGAGTCGGCCTATCGTTTTGCAGGTTTGCAGCCTGCTATCATAAACACGTTTGTGAAGTTCACATCTGGATACTGTTTACAACAATGCTGACACGACACATATATCTGACGTACACTGTTTGACCATTATTAAAACCTATGCCAGCTTGCATCAGGTTCTGGCTACTGCATCCAACCAGTGACGGAGCCGATATGATGAAATTATCTGAGTCACTGATAAATTATCCAAAACCTAAATGTCGAAGGATAATAAACCACAGTCAATCATACAGTCGCACATGGTTAATGAAAAGGAAATTACCCCGTAATTAACATTTCCATTACTTAAATAACATGCGGTAATGATTGCACATAGATGCATGCTTACCCGTTGAATCCAAGAGAAGAAATACAAGCAGTTTCCCAAACTGCGAAATACGTGTTGCAAACATTGCGGTTACTTCTACACTGAAGCAGTCCGGATCTGGTCTGTGAAGTATCTATGACAATGGCGTTTGATGCCGTTCCCTGGAAGCTTGTATTGGAGTAACAAATGAGAAATAGTAGGTAGAAGTTTACACCAACTCTCATACAACAAAAAGCTTTAATACTTATGCGCAAACGATTACCTAAAAATGTGCAGCAGTAGAGGGTAAAACCCACGTATAAATAATATGCTAAAAAAAAAAAAAAAATTAACAAAATAGCTAATATAAATACAATGAATCAGGATTTTTTTTTCTGAACAAAACCGCAATTATTGTTTGTTTTCGAAATTTTTCTTGTTACTGTGAATGGAACTGTTTTACAGGAATGAAAATCTCTGACAGTGAACATATGTAAAGTATCCAGGTGTCTATCACTATTATGAAAGATTTGTGCCTTTCTCATTACATTTGTATTTAACGGTGTTGGTTTATTGGGTTACTGTTTATCAGGTTACTATTTTTTGCTTATGCCTTGGTCATCTCTATCTGAATGGATCTAGGCTGTTGGAACTATTAGCCGCATTGATATTCCAATAATGAGAGTGAAAGATCATCTTAAAGGAAGCAAGCGAGAGTGGAAGATCATCTAAAATGAGTAATTTCTGACCCAGATTCCTTCTGCTTTGATAGAATGGTACTGTTAATATATTTAACGCTAAATGAAACATTTGCATTAACACACAGTATTCCCAACAAAACATCATTGAGTTACTCAGCTGCTACCATCTCTTTAGAGGGCTAAGTAATATAATGGTTTAACCTAAAACATCTTTGAGTTACACAGCTGCTGTTATCTCTTTAGAAGGTTAAGTTATATAATAGTTAAACCTAAAATATCCTTGAGTTACTCAGCTGCTGCTATCTCTTTAGAGGGCTAAGTAATATAATGGTTAATCCTAAAACATCATTGAGTTACTTAGCTTCTGTTATCTCTTAAGAAGGCTGACTAATTTAATGGTGTAACAGAACATCCTTGAGTTACTCAGTAGCTTTACTTTAGAAGTCTGAGTAATTTAATGGTTAAACCAAAGAACATCTTCGAGTTACTTAGCTGCTGTTATCACTTTAGAAATCTGAATAATTTATTGGTTAAACCAAAAAAACATCCTTTAGCTCCTCAGCTGCTGTTAATACATTACTAAACTAAAGAACCCTTTTCCACGTCTTTAGGCGTATTGGGCAAATAGGGCTAGACCTATATTTTTATAGACCAATGGGCACATGATGGGTGATGTCGTCAGCATCACGCCGGCCGCATTTATATTCCAGGACTGCAGCTGGTACCCAATCAAGGCTGGGTCGACACGGTACCCAAGGTCATTTCTGAAAAAAGTCCGGCTTCATCAGGGAGAGAACCCACGACCTTCAGATCCGTCAAGCCGCTTTGCCACGGCTACTCTGTTATCATCTTAGAGGGTTGAGTCATTTAATCATTCTCTGACTCGAGCAGTTAAAAGGTTAGTTGCGTCGTTCTACTGTGTTCGTAAATTGTTGCTTCAGTAATATAAATTTCTGTAACCTATGGTGCCATTTCAATGGTTTGGAATGAATTCAGTCCGTATTCCATAGTTGTGGATTTTAAGCTGTACGATAGACATGGCCAATAAGACACATTTTTTTAAGGGTACCTAGTTGACCATGTTCTTAGTGCACTTGTATTCATGGCGAGGCGCACACTACGTCTGGAGGTGACAGGTTCAATTCCCAGCACGGTAACTATAGCTTTCGATTTTTATGTTGTCTAGTGTGTTCTTCTATCTTTCTACTTCTTTCTATGAGTGCCGATCAATACAATTTCTGTTGCTTGATTAATTCGTATCCTTCACTGGACGTTGCAGTACCAACCCCAACAGCCCCTGGCTGTTGTGTGGTTTTTCCAGGCAAATTTACGTCCAGTAGTTTGCCCTTGCTTTCTGGACGGCAGGCTTTCTTGATACCACTGTCGAAACCAAACCAAGGCCCATGGCCCGCAGCTGGGATCGAACCCGGCATCCCGGCATTACGAAGCGTTCGCATCGACTTAGCTACAGGGCCGAAGACTCAAGCAGTACAGATAATAAATTGTGCTGCTCATTTCCAATTTAATACTTATTAACGACGTGAATCGCCAGCTACCTGATTACAATGAGAGCGAATATATTAGCTCTCAATGACTAGCGACAAACTGATGGTTAACTAACTCTTGATAAAGTAGCTTTACGTGTTTCCATGAATGTATATAGCGGCGTCCGTGGTTTAGGCGTTGCAAGTTCGACTCGTAATTCCAACGTACGGCGATCAAAACCCACTGCTGGCTGCATAGATTTTTATCTTGATATGAGGCTTTGCAGGTCGACCCAGACTAAAATGGTTACTATGATGGCTGTCCTGGGCAAGTAAAGACAGCTGGCGTAATGCTGATCACATTAACAATCTAGTGCCGATTGGTCTGTGAATACATGGGATGCTCTTCCCATATGCCAAATCTTTGCTTTTACTAGACTTTTATTAGAAGGGCTAGGATACGATAGGGAGAAAGACTTGCCCTCTTTCAATCACAAACGTTTTGCAGAACTGGCACCTTAAAAATCAGAGCTATGTATGATAAGTGGCATGTCATTTGCTTGTGATTTGTTTGAGGACCTTCATTGGAAGTCGCAAGACGAAAGAAAAAGTGACAAATTCAGCTGAACTGACGTTCAACCCCCCCCGCCCCCCCCCCCCCCCCCCCCCCCCCCCCCCCCCCCCCCCCCCCCCCCCCCCCCCCCCCCCCCCCCCCCCCCCCCCCCCCCCCCCCCCCCCCCCCCCCCCCCCCCCCCCCCCCCCCCCCCCCCCCCCCCCCCCCCCCCCCCCCCCCCCCCCCCCCGCCCCCCCCCCCCCCCCACCCCCCCCCCCCCCCCCCCCCCCCCCCCCTCCCCCCCCCCCCCCCCCCCCCCCCCCCCCCCCCCCCCCCCCCCCCCCCCCCCCCCCCCCCCCCCCCCACTTCACACCGATCGAAAAATACCCGATGATACAAAATTCCACCATTCGGATGATGATCAGCCGTGACAAGTTTTAGAAACCCCATTCAACCCATCTATAGGTTGCGTCATATTAGGGCCCCAGGCAACAGAGGAGGCAGTGTTTTAAAACAACAACACAATTGCCTCTGACATTAGTATGCATTGATTGTTGCACAGATCATCAGTTCAGCTAACGCCAGAAAATATACTGCAAATGTTTAAATTGTGATGAAAATATGGTTAAGAATTTATGAATAAATGGCGTTGCAATAATCGACACTCAAAGAAAGAATAAAAGAAAAAACTGTTTAGACAAAATAAAAAATTGTTTATGAAGACTGTCATCTCTTGTCGTGTCACGTGAGATTATTTATCCAGAGCACTGGCATGGCGTTACTGATCATGTGACACCTACATTCCAGAGTTGTGGGATATTCAGAACTATCTGGGAAATAGCTGTGGTAGTTTTCGATTCTATATTATAAATAAAAGAATCTTATAACCAATTCTTGCATCCACCGAAGACACAAAGAGCAGGCGATGGAATGTGAGAAGCAACAAGGAAATTCACAACCTCTTTAAATCACCAGATCATTGGCCTCATGACATAATAGACTGAAATGGCTCGGACACGTAAAGAGAGTGGCAGACGACAAAGAGACACAAACTGTGTGCACAAGAGAATTCAATGGGAGCAGTCTAGGGGCAGATAAAAAAGACAGAGGAGAGGTGATATCTAGGCTGATAGGCAAATACATAGAGATTATTAGATACCACTTCCCGTCCTTTTTAGGACGAAATTTTTCGTTATTTGAAGCCCTACTCTGGCTTTACCAGGGGCCGCAATATAGCCTGGCCATAAATATGACCCAAAGGCTTAACGTGGTTTTTGAGACCTTTCCACGGTGATCCTCACCCACATGGTGGCACTTCGTGTCATCGGGTGTTTATCGCTTAAGTGATGTCCTGGTGGGGTAGAAAGTCAGTCAGTACATAGAAATGAATGAAGGTGGGCGATATCTACATCGGTGAACCTCAATGGAATGGAATGCTGAAAAAAGTAAGTGTTCTCTCGACATAAGTCAGTCTCCCCTTCTTTGAACACCATTTACATCGATGTGGTTCTCAGGCACAGTGATTTACAATGCTGATGGTATAAACACTGCACATCTGTGTACCTTTCCAATACATATTCACTAGTTTCACTATAGGCTGACTCCAATAGAATCATCTGATGCCTAGACAGAAATAGTTTGCCATTTGGACTAGTAGAACTTAAATGTTGCCCCAAAAGAGCGACGGCTGTAGGAAGTGAAATGTGGAATCCTTTCAGTTACTAAATTGTAACAAAATGAAATGTCCGTGATAGACTTCCATTACTTCCTTCTCAGATAATGTATACGGTCTGAAATGTGTATGGACCTCAGTTTAAAAGGTACGGCCAGGAAAACAACAAATGACTGCCAAGCACTGAACTCACTTCTCCCTGTTAATAATCTTGGCACTAACCTCTAACAAGGGATGGATTTAGGTATGAGTTAAACAAGCTACACCTTAGGCCCTTGTAATCCACAGGGGCCTCAACAATTTCCCCCCCCCCCCCCCCCCGACAATTTTCTTTTAACATTGATTTTTAGAGGATTATATAATATAATTTATGTCTTTATTACTTCTTTTACTAACATTTAAACGACATCATCCACATATTTAAAAGGTATATATATTTTAGTTTTTTTTTAGATTAAATGGTGTAATTTAAAACAGTAAGATCTTTAGGGCTTTATATAGCTCAAGGCCTCGTCAGATCACAGTGACTAACACATATTTTCTAGATGAATTCCATTAGATTTAAGCGCCATTGTGTAAATTCCAGGAAATTCTAAAGCCAGTATGTGAAACATTGCTGCAGCAAGCAGCCAGACCGTTCAATTTCATGTTTGTACTTTCTACAATGAGTACACTATAAAGCACCGATAATAACAGGGCTTATGCACCTGTAGAACGCACCGGGTATCATACACAGAAACATGTCGGGCTCATTATTCTGCAATCGTTTATTTGTGTCTTATTTGTTCAAATGTTTTGTAACTGAGGTTTAAAAAAGGGGGTTGGGGTGGGGGTTTGGGGGGGGGGGGGGCAATTTGGCCTCATACAATGACAGCCAACATTTAAATTCGTTCTTTTTAACATCGTTATGTTATGTTACTAAGAAAACTATACTAACCATGTTGATAATGATTGTAGATTAGTATATTTACAGCTAGTATTTAATGTGATGCTGTGTGTGAAGCATCTCGGTACCATTTTTCACAACCGAGTATAGCACCCCACAGCAAATAAAATAAACATTATGATATATTTTTGTCAATATATACACAGAATGAGAGACGAATATACGTTTGCTCATACATGCTAAATGAATTAGGTTGTACAGAACTCAGTCAACATACCTCAGAATTTGAAATTTTGTCTTTAATTTCACAGGAGAAAACTTCCATCAAACAACCTTCTAACTAGAATGCGGTTTTTATTTTGTGCGGGACTTCTCCCGCGCGCCTCTAGTTCTTGGGATTGTTTACATAAAGTTCCAGAGCTCGACCGCGCGGGGTCAGCGGGGTGTCAGATATGGGTTACAGTATTCATGTACTGTGCCTGGTATAAGCGCGTGATTTAGGTTCATCCACGAGAGTTCACTTAATTTAGGCACCGCTGTTGCACACGAAGACCCAGTTCACAGATGTGTGTTGGAGGATTTGCAGTTTGAGGGGCAGAAGTTTTCAAGCAGTGGTTTAGCTCTAAATAGTCTACTACTAGCATTTTGGAGAAACGATTTAACAACATTAAAACACTAAAAAATGTGAGAAATAAAGTGCCGTATTCCAAACCTACAAAAATGAATATTTGAAAATACAGATTTTCAAGATTGAGACCGATAAACTTTCAAGAGCTAGATACCAGAACAAACGTTGAATTAATAATTAAGAATCAACATCATAGCACTAGGGACACTAACATAAATGGGCTGTTTGTTGAAAGCGAATGTTGGACAAGTTAGTAAATTGACACTGAAGACTTTCAGAGGCTCAATTCTCAAGAAGTCAGAAAACAGATAGTTATGGGTATGACGCCCTGGGTAGAGCAGGGCGTATGAATGTTGAATGTTGCATTTTGAATCAACAGTCGACATCACAGCACTGGTGGGTATGCTAATGCTAGGACTGGCACTGACTGACTGACTGACTTTCTACCTCACCAGGACATCACACAAGCGATAAACACCCAATGACACAAAGTGCCACCATGTGGATGAGGATCACCGTGGAGAGGTCCCAGAAACCGCGTTCAGACAATTGGCCATATTTATGGCCCGCCTATATTGCGGCCCCTGGCAAAAGCCAGGGTGAGACTTGAAATAACAAAACATGTCATCCTAAAAAGGACGAAACCTGATCTTTATGTGTAACTGGCACTGTCCTTAGTTCTGTTTTAAGCTGACTTGAGAAGAAACTTAATTTTCACTTTTAAATTTTACTAAGTGTGAGCTCCAAGCCGTGCTAGAAATGCGTAATAATAATTGTTATTATTTGGTGATGTGATTAGTTTTTCAAATGTGCTAAAAGCACACAAATATAGTAATATAAATGTGAAAAAAAAATAATATCATGAAAGATAGATTTTATACATGGTTAAACAGGAAAAAAGAGAGTAGGAGAGGTGGAGGCGAGGGCACGAGATGCGCCAGATGCCAGGTTCCTTGGTTCCTGTTCTGGGGTGGAATGGATACACACTGCATCTAGCTGCTGCTACTATCTCATCACTACTTCGCTATCAGCATAATGCTGAGACAGGTTTTAAGAACTGAGAGAAAAGGCGTTATCTGGACATTAAACATGTAACAGAGTCCCTTGCTGGGGTTAAGGGCGCAACAGTCTGTACTGATGGGGTTGTGTTGCAAAGCTACAATTCAAGATCTAATTTCATAAAGTCGTATTACAGGCAGAATCAAGGTGAGGAGAATTAAATGACAACTTCTTGTATGGTAACAGAGAAAGACACTGCCACAACGTATGCTAACAGTTTTTTTTAATGTTTCAACAATAAGGATGCTTATTTTCTAATTCTTTCTATCATTCTGTAACTGACTGGACTTCCGTTTTCAAAATGGCGGACAGCAGCTGTGTTTATTGTTGCTGGCTGTCAATTCTCTTGGATTATTCTGTTCTATAATCATGGACTGCTATTTTATGCGCATTTCCAACGCAGGATATTATGTGTTTTTCGTGGGAACAGCGTGTATTGTGGTTGTGCTGTGTCGGGGCGGGATAATGACTGATAGTTTTGGCAGCCTCGGCCACGCTGCCTTCGCAATGTTTTGATCGCGGCGGTCCACTCGGGAAGACAGAATCTCGTCAGCAGGGGACTGCAACTGTCTAGTGAGCAAACTCGATAAAAGCTGTCCCCAGAAACGGAATGTGTCAACCATATATTTGGTGGGGAGGAATCGACACATACGGTTAACTCAATGGCCATGCGCAAATATTTATCCAATAGTGGTACCACCACGTTGGGTAACAATCAAGTGAAAGCGGGACTCACTCTCACATCTCAAACAGGTTTACCCTTAGCCACCAACAGCCCCGCGGCTTCCTGCATTGCTAGGGGAGGACAGGGTGTCACTTCTAACTGCGAGGACACACTTCCACCACTTGTAATCATGCAGTGGAACGCCGAAGGTGTATTTAACAAAAAGAGAGAACTAGAGGAACGCCTGCGAGCAGAAAAAATCGACGTTATCTGCATTCAAGAGACGCACCTCAACCCAAGTAAAAGATTTCATATTAGAGGATATGAAATATTTCGCCAAGACAGAGAAAATAGACATAAAGGTGGGGTTGCCACGCTGGTTCGTAATTCAATACCAGCTGTTGAACTACATAGATCCAACCAGCTGAATACTGAATTCATTGCTGTCCAGCTGCAACTAAAAAATAAAAATATGTCAGTCTACAACATTTACTCACCACCTACCCTCCCCACCGAACTTGAAGCTATACAGGTTCAAGAGAGTAACTTGCTAATTATCGGAGATTTGAACAGTCACTCACCCAGCTGGGGTTATGACTGTTTAGATGCTCGTGGAGAAAATCTTGAGGAGTGGCTAATCACAAACTGTCTCACCCTTCTCAATCACCCTGATGACCCGCACACGCACTACTCTAGACGGTGGCGCACAACACGCACACCTGATCTAGCATTTGCAACAGACGACATCCATAAGATATCTGTTAGGCAGGTGTGTGACCAGTTAGGAGGCAGTGACCACAGGCCAGTGAAGATTCTGATAAACAGCCTTAAAATAGAAAAATCTCCAGATACTGCAGCAAGCTGGAACTACAAAAAGGCAGATTGGAAACTTTTTCAAGAACTTGCAGACTCAAACTGCAAAGCAATCAGCCTTTCAGGTAAGGTTGACAGAGATGCACAAGAATTCAACAAGGCCATACTGAATGCAGCAAAAAAAAACTATTCCTAGAGGAAAGAGGCACAATTACAAGCCATATTGGTCACCAGAACTGGAACTGCTTCACGGTTCGCTCTGTGATGCTAGAGATAGCATGGAAGCTGATCCAACAGACGAACATGTGAAGCAACACAACAAAGCAAGGGCTCTCTATGTCAGAGAAAGAAACCTACAGTGTAGAAAGTCCTGGAAAGAAAAGACTGCTTATCTGAACATGGAAAAAGACACCACAAAATTGTGGAGACTGACAAAGGCACTTAATGATGACAACCCATCTCATGGAAAAACAGTTCTCCAACAAGAAGGAAATCTACTCACAGGGAAGGAAGCAGCGACTCTGATGGCCCGAAACTATGAGAAAGAAAAGCTCATATTCAGTAACCCTGGAGCAAAAGAAAGCAGTCCGAGATGGGATAAACTCCATATTCAAAAAAGCCTCTTGTGAGCCATGCATGGAGACAGACATCACTCTAACTGAGCTACTAAGAGCAATGAGAAAACTCAAGTCAAAGAAGGCACCTGGCCCAGACGAAGTTTCAAACGACATGCTCAAACATATGGGTCCAGTAGCACAAAACATCTTACTCCAGACATACAACTATAGCTGGAAACTAGGCAGAGTCCCAGATATCTGGAAAAATGCTATAATCCACCCTATCCTCAAAAGTGGCAAGGACAAGAAGGACCCTCAGAGCTACAGGCCTGTCAGTCTGCTAAGCTGCCCCGCAAAACTGATGGAGAGAGTGCTAGCCACCAGACTTCAGTGGTTCCTAGAAACCAATCACACACTGGATCCCGCTCAGACAGGCTACCGACAGCACAGAAGCACTGATGACCAGGTAGCATACCTTACACAGGACATAGAAAATGGCTTCCAGGAAAAGAAGAAAACCCTCACAGTCTTTTTTGATAGGTCCAAGGCCTTTGACAAAGTATGGAAGGATGGCTTGATGCTAAAGCTCTTACATAGTGGAATAAGAGGCAGAATGTACTACTGGATACAAGACTTCCTATCACACAGGCGGGAATCTGTGAAACTAGATGAAGCACATAGTCCCAGATTCAAGCTGAGAGCAGGAGTACCACAGGGTAGTGTACTGTCTCCAGTCCTGTTCCTGATTTACATCAACGACCTACCTCAAACTTTACCCAGACATGTATCACATTCTCTTCATGCAGATGACCTAGCTGTGTGGTACACCTCTGAGTTCATTGGTCCTGCTATATCAAAACTCCAGGAAAGTGTGAATAGTGTCATAAACTGGGCCAACAAATGGGGCCTCGAAGTAAACAGGAAAAAACTGTAGCAACACTCTTCTCATTGTCTACAAAGGAGGAAAAGTTTACATTAAAATTCAACAATGATGCTGTTCCACGCTCCAATACTCCAACCTTCCTGGGAGTCAAGCTTGACAGTCGTCTGACATGGAAACATCACATACTAGAAACTAACAAAAAAGCCATGAGAAAACAAGGTGTGATGAAGAAATTGGCAGGCACCACTTGGGGAGCAGACAGTTGTATCTTGAAGCAGGTATACACCGGCACAGTCAGACCAACTCTCGAATACGCATCATCGTCATGGATAACAGCAGCCCATTCCAATAAACAGATACTAGACAAAACGCAAAATAGAAGTCTGCGTACAATTCTGGGAGCCATAAAATCTACACCTATTGTAGAAATGGAAAAGGCAGCCAACATCATCCCCTTAGAAGAAAGAAGAAGGACAAAAGCAATTCTACATGCTGAAAAAATGAAGAGAATGCTAAACCACCCATTACACGAAAAATTGGCAGCCAGGACAAAAAACAGAATAAAGCGCACAAGCCTAAACTAACGAAGGAATTTGGAAAGTCATTCTCTTCACTACTTAACCAACAATGTACACCTGAAGAGCTATCTTTCGATCTCTGGGACTCCGAATTATTGACACTCAATGTGTCAACATCCATCCCGAACCTGGGAAACAAAGATGCTGAGCCCGCTTTAGTGAAGAAAGCACTCACAATGGAACACCTCAACAACATGTTCCCACAGGACAGCTGGACAAGAATCTACACGGATGGATCAGCAAAAGAGGCAACTACGAATGGTGGGGCAGGTGTTTACATAAAACACCCAGATGCCACTACTGTGTACCTAGCAGCCCCCACCGGACGAACTTGCTCTAACTACAAGGCAGAACTCTCAGCTCTATTGATGGCAGCACAGTATATGAACAATCTGCAAATCACCGCAGGCAGGATAGTTTTTCTCACTGACTCACTGTCAGCTGTACAGGCCCTTGAGTCCAAACCTACCGACAGCACACTACAAAGTCTAACACAGGAACTTGCTATGTTGTCAAATAAGGCAGAAATTCACGTGCAGTGGATTCCGTCTCACTGCGGCATCAAAGGCGATGAAAGCGCAGATACTTTAGCCAAGGAAGGCAGTAACAAACTACAGACCTACCAGCCACTATCTTTTCCAGAAGTCAAAACTCTCATTAAGAGAAAATCAGAAACAGATTGGAAAAACAACACTGGTTATGACTACGGAAAAGATTTTCTGAGGCACTTGAACAGAACAGACCAAGTCACAGTTTTTCGATTACGCACTGGACACTGCAAACTCAATAAACACTCATATAAATTAGGTATGAGCCAAACAGCTCTCTGCCAGTGTCTTCGTGCTAAACAAACTCCAGAACATGTCCTGCAAGACTGTCCTCTCCTGGCGGAGCTGCGGAGCGACATATGGCAACACCCAGTAGAACTGACAACTAAGCTTTGGGGAAACCTAAGAGACCTTGAAAAGACATCCCAGTTTATGACCTACAGTGGATTATGCGCATGACCAGAGATCGCTGAAGAAGAAGAAGAAGTAACTGACTGACTAACTAGCTATAGTTCGTTCAACATTTGATAAACACGCTTGCAAGCCATTTTCTCAAAAACTGCCGGTAATATGCCAATGGTTTTTTTTTTCATGCAGCCTTAGAATATTCATGACGAAAAAAAAAGTGATATTCTTCAATCTGTAGATGCTCAGGATGCTGAATATCAGCCAATTCCATTGATCTTTTCTAACCACTGAAATAAGTAGAGTAAACTTATATTTTACAGTAACATCTGAATTTCCTGTTCTATTTTATGTTTAGAGGCGTGACTACATAAAACATTGATAAGATAATCTTCCTCTCGGATTAGATGTTCAACACACTTTTTCCTTAAATTAAGGTCTATTGTTGAGAGGAACTCGCGTGTCAGAAATTCAACATCACGCATTTTAAATGTACTTTTCTTTTCGGCAACTTGTCTTTTGACTGTAGCCCAAACATGCTCTATCGGGTTGAGGTGCGAATGATATGCAAGGAGTCGCAGAGAAGCATTGCCGTATTCTTTAATTATTTTGTAAGTTTTATACACATTTTATCTTTTTTGTTTTCCTCACAAGCTGCAACAACTCTGCCTTCAAATATGTGTCGTTAAAGTTGACTTTTTCTTTAGCAAGCCATGCCGTAATTTGATCTTTTGTATTTGATGTCGTTGGTACTTTGTCTTCCTCTGATACGGCATTATGATAGGCGGCATTATCCATTACTAGGTATGATAGTCTGTCCAGAATTGGAAGAAGATCATTCTCCATCCAGTGCCTGAAAATTTGTGCATTCATTTCAGTGAGGTAGTCCTTACCATCCATACTTTTTGATTGCAAAAATAAGTCCAGCATCACAGATAAGGCATTTTTCACTGCTTCCTGCATCGATAAGTATAATGCGCTGTTGGCTTTTGCTGATTGGAATGTGTGTGTTTTTTTTTCTGTTCACCGTTTATTGACTGCCATTCTTTAGCATATTTATGGTGGATTCATCCAAATATACAGTATCATTGCCTTGCCTCCATAGTTCACGGATCTGCGTTAGGTATTTGCTTCGACTAGCAGTCAAACGTAGCTTTTCACAAATAATATTCCTTCCACCTAAAATCTTCCTGAAAGTGCACCCAGTGGTTCTTACAATTTTCCAGACTACTATTTAAAATATCAATACTGCATTGTGACTTCAATGTTAATTTCAGTTTTCGGAGAGGAGCAAGTTGATTTGTCTCTAACATTTTTAAGATTTCACGTCTAATGTCATCTACATCAAAGTCGTCAACTTTCCTTTTCCTTCCTTGCTTGACATGCGCGTACTTTGTGTCCTGTCTAATCCAACGGTTGAATGATGCTTTATCCAGACCAAACGCCAATCGTCTTCGATTCTCCTGGTCATGAATATCACAGTATACATGACTCATCTTAGATTCCACGAGGAAGTGCTGGAACAGTAAAGCGGTAACCTTCTACATAGCTATATATATTTACATCTAAAATTTATTTTCAAGTTGATGTCTGTGTCAGCTTTTATAAGCTAGCTGTATGACACAATTACTCAACGCTGACAACCTTGACCGACGTCTTATTGTGGCTGCAGGTCACTAAAAGTGCTATTTTGCACGAGAAAATCCTGAAACTGCGTAGGTTTTTCTAGACCCTCTGTTAAACCAGTTGTAGTGTGCATTACTGAGATGGATAGAGGCGGATATCTGCAGCAATGAGCCCAAAGGGTTTGCTAATGTAAAGATAAAGTGTTCAAAAACCGTTTTTTCCCCCTGCATCAAGAACTGGCAGTCATTACCTGCGAATCTATTTCTCAACAAATTTGACTGACCTCAAAGTCATTACCCCCGCCCCACCCCTTCCCCCAAGAAAAGCACGAGCCCATAAATGTGGACTGAGAAGATAAACTGGCGGCAATTATTAAGCGACATGATACACGGTGACACAATTTTTCTAATCTTGTTGGTTATAGCGTTTGGTGTGTAACCTGGACTTCGATACTGGATGCAATGCCATCAGATTGTGTCGGCTCAGACCAGTATGAACCAGTGTTGCCACTTTGGATCTTTTATATCCAAAATTAGATCTTTTTCATTGCATTTAGATACTGTTTTTGACGTTTAGATCGTAAATATTTTTCTAGAAATTTTTCATATGAAGTTAGATATTTTATAGAATTTTTTTTTCATTGTCAATTTAATTTTGTCAACAATATTTTTGTTTTGGTCTGGCACGTACATTGTGACAACTGCCATTATTGAACTTTGAACTCTCACTGGGGTCAACGCACAAATATAAGGCAGCCCCGCTACTGATTAATAAAAACGCGCGTAAATCATACTAACTTTGTTTCCACCGTATCCTCACTGTGCTGACTTTGCGTTTATTTTTCATGTGATTTAAAAAAAGTAATATGTGGCTTTCACTTTGAAAAAAAAACCTTTCAACATGCCAAAAGTAAAGTATGAGCAAAAAAATTGGAAAGAGTGGTTGCATGATGACAAATTAAAAAAACTGGATATATGACCAACGCTTGTTGTAAGTACTGCAAGTGTGAAATTAAAGCGAAAATACAAAACTCAAAGAGTCATGCAGAGACTAAAAATGCATAAAACTGCAGTTTCATTTTAAAATATTACACCGCTGACATTTGTTTTCAGAACTATACTGATAAATGAATCACCAAAAGTTGAAGTATTAGTCGCAATGTTTTTAATATGTCACTGCGCAATTTCAAACTGTGACCATTTGATCGATTTGTAAAAAATCTTGGACTAGTTCAATTTGAAAAGTGTGATGTAGAAAATATGGTTTAGGAACTGAAGGACCTTTTAATCAGCAAACAGTTAGGCTTGAAAAATTTGGCTGTAATTGGTACTGATAATGCCTCAGTGAGGGTTGGTATAAACAATGACGTTTATGCCAAGTTGAAGGAAGCTAACCCATCGTTAATACTTATAAAATGTATGCGTCATTCATTGCAGCTAGCATTATCACATGCTTCATCTAAATATTTATGAAGAAATTTGGAATACCTTATTGCTGAAATACTTTACTGGTTTTCCAAATCATTTGTCAGACAACAGCAATACAATACATTATATACAGCCTTGAATGATGGTTCCACACCACCGAAAATTCTGTCAGATTGCAAAACTAGATGCTTATCAATTTAACCAGCTGTTGAAAGAATTATGAAGCAATGGCTGAAGTTGAAGACACACTTTGAAATAACAAGACAAAGTGAAAAGTGCTACACAGCTGAAATACTATATGAATGTACAGTGATGAAAAAAATTTGTCATTCATTCTCTTTTTATAACCTATTCTTATGGAAGTGCAAAAAGTTATTAAACTGTTCGAATCTAAACTTGTTGATAAAGTTAAATTACTTAATGATCTCACCTTGCTATTTCACTAGGTAAAAGACTGGTGTTGCCAACTTCTAAAGCTGATTTGCTCACTTCCACTATAGAGAGCTATTTGGCTCCTAAGCCACACCTTGGATATTAAATCGAATCAAAAATTGATGTTTTAAAAACAAAAGGACTGTTAGCAGAGAACAACTAAAGAAACGCTGTCAAGATTTCCCTATCTCATTATTGAAAAATAAACAGATTTTTATGTTGTCTAGTGTGTTCTTCTATCTTTCTACTTCTTTCTATGAGTGCCGTTCACAATACTTTCTGTTACTTGATTAACTCATTATTGAAGCAACTGAAGCAGAGACTTCTTGAAAATCTAGATGTTTTGAAAAATATTTCACTTTTTTCTGTGAGCAACATACTTCAGCCAATAAGGGACATACCTAAATATTGTAAAGTTATGAAATTGTTAGGGGCTACTGATAATAGTGTCGTGGAAGCAAAATATCAGTTAACCAAAATAAAGTTAGCTGAATGGACAAACAAAACAGAAACTAAAGCGTTTTGGAGTGAAGTGAGACAATTTAAAGATGCCTCATCAAACTGTCCATTCTGTAAGCTCTTTAAAGAACCATGTCTGCCATGATACTACCCCACTCAAATGCTGACTTAGAAAGAGTTTTCAGTGCTAGGAATTATATCAAATCTAATCTAAAAAACAGGATGAAATTTGACCTCTTAAATGCTATCGTGCCAGTAAAATTCGGCCTGATGAGACTAGAGAAATAAGCCTACTGTTCCACTTATAAAGAAATTTGAACAGCTAAAGCATACCGGGGTCATTTTGGATCTGAAGCTTCAACTTCATTATCCAAGCTAAGTTTATCCTGTGGATCTTGTGAGGTAGACATCAGTGAAGGTGAGGACATGATTATGTAGGGTAAGTCATAACAAAAGCAATGTAATTTTTTGACTTTTTCAATTTAATGTTTTTTCTACATCTTTTCCACGCAAATTTAGATCTTTTTAAATATTTTTTGACACCATTTTGAATATTTTTTGTCAAAGAAAAGTGGCAACACTGGACTGGTATGAACCAGTGTGTGGTGGGTACCTGCAGCGTGAACACTTCCAACGCTTACGCTCTGACGTCGAGTGTGTATCATAGTTAAAATTACTCTCAGTCATTTGCATTGAACCAACAGATGTCGATAAACAGGAGGACTTTAATGAGCTGCTCTTTGCCGACGAATAATGCATATTTCACAGTGATAGTAAACAGCTGCAAGACCACATAAACCTACTACACGACAGTTGCCTCAAGCATCATATGAAGATCAATACTGAAAGGACAGAAGTCATGAGCATAACTAAAGAGCAACAGACCATCGACATAAAGATTCTAGATCACAACCTAAAACAAGTGCAAGAATTTAAATACTTGGGAAGTATCTTTACATCCAATGGTAAAATAGACAGAGAGATCGAAGCAAGAATCCAACAAGCCAACAATGTCGCATACCAGCTTGCCCCAATTTTAAAACACCCTGCTGTCCCAGCTGAGATAAAAAGACAAATTATAAATACAATCTTTATACCGACATTAGGTTATCAATGTCAGACTTGGACATTAACTAAAGAACACGAGAGAAGACTAACCACCTGTGAAATGAGATGTTTGAGAATGGCTGCGAATAAAACCAAAAGAGATCGAGTGAGAAACGTTGTGATTACAAGAACTATTGGAACCATACCCATCGTTAAATTTATTGAGAAGCAAAGAATGAAATGGTTTGGTCACCTAATGAGAATGAAACCAACGATGCCAGCATCAAGAGCATACAACATGAAAATCGAAACACCAATAGGCAGGGGAAGACCAAGAAGAAAATGGATTGAAGGAGTCACGGACAACTTGAGACTTCATAACATCACGGCATATGAAGCGACTGAGCGCGCCCTGGCTCGGTTGCCAATCATCTGATAGACTGCGACGCCTAGCGGCACAATCAGATTTTGACAAAAGAAAGAAGAAAGATTTGCATTCAGCTGCTTGTAAACATGGAAACAGTTAGTTACAAAACTTCTATTAGAATGTGTCGTAAATATAATTGCATATTCGAAGTTTTTATTAGATAAGTTATATCAAGACGAACTGCTATTATTATGTTATACAACAAAAATTTGAACAGATCAAAAGAAAACTTTTTCACCTTTACCTATACTCTCTCTTCTTCACTCTTAAGCTCCTACTCTCTCCCCTCTGTCTTTTTTCTCCTTTTTGCTGAAAACAATTCTCGCATTCGTATATGCATACATATGTGCTTGCACCTATCTTTGTAGGTATTCAAGTACAGACTTATGACAAAAAGAAAGTAGATATACACCATAAACGTTTAGTCTTGCTTTTTACATGTGTATTTTCATTCTTCTACACTTTATGAGGCACGGAGACCATATGGAGCGGTCCCCTCTAGATTTGTATATTCGAAGGATAGGAACCTGTTCAACCATGTAGCCAACGTTAATACAAGAAATATAACCTGGTTAAAAATTTTAGCTTTTTTTTGTTTAACAAAAAACGAGTTGTTGCCCCTTATTTATTTACATTGTTAGCAGCTAAAATAAATGGTGGCATTCAATCGATTGTATCCTTCCCCTGTTGCCGTCGCATGCGACATGGCTTGGCTATATGTAGGGCCTGTAAAGTGCACAGCAAAGAAGTGCTCAAGGGCACACTGCCAGTTGCTAGCACATTACATTGTAGTAGACCCAAATGTTAGTCTGAAGCTGTAATTGTCTTTGTTTATCGGTCTGCGAGTGAGAGTTTGGGTGCTGTCGTTGGAGACTGTGTTGTATGGGGTGTGTTAGGGAGAGATGTAAAGTATACTGATCATCGCTTACTGCATCGTCATAAGTTCTTACGTCTGTAAATAAACAGGACTAATTACATGAGTACATATGACTTTGAGTCGTGTATTAGGGCGTATGTGATGGAACTTGGAACCACAGGTCCTTGAGTTTACGCATAATTAGTGTAATAAGACCAAGCTCTTTGATGATGGCAGCTTATTGCAGGTCTTAATTAACTTAACCTGACTTGAAACGACTTCAAATATAACAAAAGCTCTTCCGTTTCTTTCCGTTCTTCACGTCCACTTGCTGTGAAATCTTTATTTGATAAAAATAACAAGTACCTTCAAGTTCAGTTTTCTCTCAACTACACTTATATTACATACTAGTTGTACCCGGTCACGCGTTGCAGAGGCTCAGTTTTGTTAAATGGAAAAGAAAGAAAATAGAGAGTGCACGTGTCTAAAAATTTTAATTTCACAATCAATGTCTGCGCAGATATAGAGATTGTCTGGTTTGCCGACTCTAGTAGAACATGCAACATATAATTCTGTATTTTTTTAGTGGTCATTTCAATCGTATAATTAAGACTAAAAAAATGTTTTTTTTCCCCTCCGTTTATCACAGCTAAAGCTGTTTGTGTTTTTAAAGAACTCAATGTACAGCGTACTTCTAAATAACCAACAAACTCAAACACACACACACACACACACACACACACACACACACACACACACACACACACACACACACACACATATATATATATATAATTCAGAATAGCTGAAGTAGCGTTTAAAAAAAAAATAATTTAATTAACAAATAAAAACTTTAAAAATCATATTTTAAGCTCTCTCCGTTAACTTCTTCTTCTTCTTCTGCGTTCGACATCAGTCATGCTAGACATTGAGTCCCGTCTGGGTCACAAATAGGATTATGCGTTTAAGGTCGCCACCAGTCCCCCATAGCTTCTCTTTCAATGTGGCTCCCTTGGACCAGATCCACAGTCTTTGCTGGGAGAGTTAGGGCAGTACTGTATAATGTGCCCAGGGGTCTGTCTTTCTGCTCCACAATCACAGGCAGCAGATTCTTTTATGCCTATCATGTACAGATGTGCTCGAAGACCACAGTGTCCAGTCCGAAGTCTAAAAATTGTTGTTTGTTCTTTCCTGTTGAGTTTGTTTATGCTGTCACTCTCTGGTCTGTAATCTCCATTCTGCCTTCTCCACTCCCGATTGAAAGACTGCTTTAGCGCTGTTTTGGTTTCCTTGTAGCTGTGTGGTGGATGAGGTTGTGGAAGATTACTCCCAGCTTTTGCCAACTCATCTGCTCTCTAATTTCCTTGAATACCACAGTGGGCTGGTATCCACTGCGAGACCAGTTCTGCTTTCTTGGAGAGTAAGCCAATGTTGGTCCTTAGATCTGCAATTAGTTTGTCTTGATTTTTGCTTGATAGTGCTTCGAGAACAGACAATGAGTCACTATGTATAACAATTTTGTGCCCTCTGTGTTCTTGATTAATGAGATGTTGGACTGCAGAAAGGAGGGCAGTTGCCTCAGCTCTGAAGTTAGTGCAGATGTCACCTGCTGGTTGAGAGAGAGTTTCTGCTCTACTGCTAGGGGGTTTAAAGTATAATCCACAACCCACCTTTCTGACTGCTTCTGTAGCAGAGTCGTAGGTGAAAACCTGAGTCCAAGTGGTGTTTGTAAACTTCTCATCAAGCATAGCAAGAGCCAGGGTTCTCTGTTGTGTCTCCGTCTAGGCATCTTTTGAAGTGATCCCTGGTACCGTTAGGACTACAATTGCCTCCTCTGGCTTGCTTGTCCATGGTTCTGGCCTAAGTTTTTCGCACAGTGCTACATCTCTATCAAGCAGATCTCGGTGCTGTCTGTACAGTTCTCTAGCAAGGTGGCTGGGGCTCTGACACTTCAGTCTGTTTTTTTGTTCTCTCTTGAAATTTAAAATGCAGTGGATGACTTTCAAGTCTTTTTAATTTCTCATACTGTAAAAGAGTTTTGTATTGTCTTCTGAGTTCGAGTGGTTCAGTATCTGCTATCCTCTCTATCTCTCCGATGGGTGTGGTTTTCATGGCTCCGAGAACAATCCTGAATCCCATATTCTGAACCTTGTCCAGTTTTCCCATTGTTGTCTTGGTTGCTGCAGCCCATGCAGTGGAAGCATATTCCATGACTGGCCTGACTGCTCCAGTATATACTTGTTTTAGGATTCCGGAGTTGGCGCCCCATGTGGTACCCGCTAATTTTTTCATCACTGCAAGCTTCTTGAATGCTTTCCCCTGTACTGCTTCTACGTGTGACTTCCAAGTTAGTCCCGAATCAAGTGAAACGCCAAGAAAGGTAAGTGTGTCAGTTTGTGCAATGAGCTGGTTTTTTATCCAAATTTTGATTTTTTTCTTTTTTGGGGAGGAGAGAGAAAAGCGATGCTGTGCTTTTTGAATTATTTAGCTTTAGACCCCACTTTTCGGTCCAGGCTTCTACATTTTCCACAGTTTTCTGTAACAGATATGAGACTGTGGTAGTGTATTCGCAGGCTGTCCAAACTGCAAAGTCATCAGCATGTAGGGTATTATAAACGTGCTGGTGGCAGGTTGCTGTGATATCATTTATGTAAACCAGGAACAGAGTTGGTGCAATCGCACTGCCCTGGGAACTCCTTCTCTTAGTTTTGCCAGTTTGCCGATGTGTCCATCAATTCTGAATCTGGCTCTGCGTTGGAAAAGAAAGTCTTTGATCCACTTGTACATGTTGTACACAACTCCTGCCTGTAGCAGTTTTAGTTGTAGGCCTTCTTTCCAAACTGTTTTGAAAGCACGAGAGAGGTCAAAGAAGACAGTAAGAACTTTCTTTTTTTCATGGAAGGCATTCTCAATTTCCTGTGCCAGATATGTCAACTGGTCCTCTGTGTTTCTGTGCTGTCTGTATCCTGTCCGTGTGGTGGTGATTACAGAGTTTGTCTCCAAGAACCACAATAGTCTTTTATTTACTAATTTCTCAATCAATTTTTCTACACAACTAAAAAGGCTGATGGGTCTGTAGATTTTTGGGTCTCTTATGTCTCCACCCTTTCTAAGGATATGCTGGATGAGAGCTTCCTTCCAGGCTGACGGTACCACCCCTTTTTGCCAGCTCTGGTTGTAAATGCAGAGAAGAAACTTCTTGGCAGCAGGTCCAAGATGAGAGAGAAATACGTTTCTAATGCCGTCAGCCCCTGGGGCATTCTTCATTTTCAACTCTCCAATTCCAACTTCCAGCTCTTGCACGGTAAACGTTTCTGACATGCAGGCCTCGTTTGTTTTTGTGCTAGAGTCTGCTAGAAGAGTCTTGGTCTAGTTTCGTACTTCTTTTATTCGTTGCATGGGAATATGAACCTCAGTTTCCTCTGGTGTGTTTCATCTATCACATCTGCTGCTACCTTGCCAGTAACAGCTCCATCGTCTGTTAGGAGTACAACTCTGGCTTTTTCTGTCTTGTCACCATTCAGGCTTTTTGTGAGATTCCACAGACGTGAAGTGTCCTTCTCGAGGTTAAATGACGCCGTCTTTTTGTGCCAGCTTTCCCTCATCTGATTATTTCTCTCTTTGATGAAGGCCGCTTTTGCTCTCAGTTAACAATTTCTGTCACCAACCCCTACACTTCTTCTCCCCCACCCAAGCCACCTACTAATCCTCTCCCCCTCTCTTAAGGATTTTGAATTCATCATCTGACGATGCTTTTTTTTTTTAAATTGATCTTGGCATCCGTGTCCATCTAGACTAAAATGGGTACCTTTCTCGATCGGTGTAGACAGTGATCGTGAGACAGAGGATTTAGCGCCACATGGCTAGTGCTGTCGCCACGGACTGTTCAGTCCATGATGTTTAATTGCGCCTCTGACAGAAAAACTCTATCACCTCACCAGGGGTCGAACTCGGGTTTTCCGCATGACAGCCCAACGTTTTAACCACCCGGCTAACCAAAACTACTACTGCTACTCTGTTACTACTACTACTGCTGCTACTATGAGTCCATAACGACAGCTTCTTCATACAGATGTTCTGAGGTCAACAGTCCAAGTTCGCCTACCAGCGGGGAAAAACCCACACCGGAAACGCGGCAACGAAAAAAAAAATAGAAACTGGAATTTGCGGTACACTCTTATGCGCGTATTCATATGCAACGTTGTGCGAAAATTTCAAAGCAATCAGTGAAGAACTTTCGGAGATTAACTATAAGTCACAAACCAACAAGCAACATGTTTATTTATATAGGTGTGTAGTATTTTGTGCCTGGGATGTATGGATGTGAAGGCTTATTATATCATCTTGACGATCAAATCCCCTTTCCCATATATAAGTCTATTTTGGCAGTTTTACGGTTGCCAATAATAGGCTACACACAAATACCAGATGAATTATTTGATTATTTTTGCCTTATGAAGAATTGTGTCAATTCGGTTCTGTCGCATATCTTTAATACAAATATAGCAGTCGGCACTCTGTCACCCCAACCCATTAACCGCCCCCCCCTCCCATACTCTTAGCACCACTACTGAAGAAGTCATACAAGCTTGATGGCTGCTCCTCATCGAGCTTCAACGATAGTCTGTATTTTACAACAATAACCAGTACCTTCAAGTTCAGTTTTCTCACAACTCTCTCTCTAAAAAAGTTAGTTGCGTATCCTTTACAGGACGTTGCAGAACCAACCCCAACGGCCCCTTGCTGTTTTGTGGTCTCTCTGGGCAAATTTACGTCCAGTAGTTTGCCATTGCTTTCTGGACGGTCGGCTTTCTTGATACCACTGTCGAAACCAACGCAAGGCGCATAGCCCGCAGCTGGGATCGAACCTGTCCTCCCAGCCTTACGAAGCGAAGCGTTCGCATCGACTTATTTCTCACAACTACATTTATTTTTACATGTGTGTAGTAATTTGTTTCTGGAATGCGTGTATGTGAAGCCTTCTTTCTCTTGACAATCAAATCCGCTTTCCCTTGAATTACCAATTTTGGCAGTTTTACCGTAGTTTCCAATGGGGCTCACACAATCAATGTCACTTGTTCCGTACCTGTAATTTTTTTTAAACAGCAAAGCACACCAGCCACCTTAGATATAAACTCTTTCTGTAACTTTACACTTCACAGTATGTTAACTAGTTGGTATGAAGACAGCACAGTTGATTGATTCTCGTCTATCACAGACAGGTGTCACAATACATCCTGCTATCCTACTTTTGAATTTTTTCTTTTTTTATGCCATTGTGTTACCGTTGTAATTTCTTTGCATTTATGTACTACTACTTTTTTTTTAAATTTCCCCATTTACTTTATCTAATTTTGTGAGTTAGGGGTAAGGAAGGGGGGGGGGGGGGGGGGAAGATGGTTGAAGGAGAGGAGAGACAGGGGTGAAAGAATAAGAGGGGTGGGGGTATGATTCTTTTTCATCAGTGAGCTGTAAATGATGATCATCATTTCATTAAGTCTGCTTGTGATGCTGTGTCGTTCCATTGTTTGCATGGTCTTCCCTCGCCCTGCGTTCATTACACTTCAGCGTTGTTCTCTGTGGCTGTTTGTAAGCGACCAGTCTCGTCATACAGTCAAGCACCTCATCTGTTGACTAGTGACTGCTTTACCCTGGAAATTCATAGGACATAAAAAGTTACAATAACCGCTGACCGGCACTTAGTTTAATATTCTCAAAAAATCATGAATTTGAGAATATGTAGGGGGTAAGCCACAAATTCAAGGATTAAATGCGGCTGTTACTAGCGTCTGTGGTTTAGACGTTCAGAACGAGCTTCGTAATGCTGAGGTGTCGGGTTCTATACCAGCTGTGGACGATTTGTCTTGCGTTGGTCTCGACAGTGGTACTGAGAGCTGAACGTTTAGTAAGCAATGACAAACTACTGAAAACGTAAAATTTTGCCTAGAAAAATCACAACAGTTAAAAAAAAAGAATGGAATGCTGGTTTGGTTTTGCAACGTCCTGTAAAAAGGATACGCAAATTTATATGTTGCTATGTTTTTTTCCTTCTAGTATTGAACAAAAAAATATTATCACGTATACAGTCACGTCTATGCTCCTGATTTGTCACATACTCATAAAAGGCTTTCTTATGAAACATTATGGTACTTCCCTGTTACCTTCTAAACACGAGGGTGAAAGGATTTATGATTATAACTACAATATATTAGGACAAGTGAATAGTAATTGTTCAGCAGTAAAAATATCCAGTTAACAATTTATGTTTCAGTCAGTCGTTGGATCAGCCCATTCTAGAAAGTCTTAGAATATCAGTCTCTGGGTATTGAGAAGTTAAAATAATGTCAACAGCGGATTAAATCAGTCTATTAGTCAGATGCTATGTGCAGAATAAAGGTTAACTGCGCTGGATCTTCAACACTCTTATCTTTTGTCTTGGATGTACACTCTCTGACACTGCAGTTCGTCCATATTTTGATGTTGTCCCCCGCACACCTCCTAATTGTATTGTTGCATACCTCTTGCTCTCAGCTTTCCACCTTACTTTGCAGTATGTTTTTGAAAGAAATGTTGTTTTTTAATGTGGCCGTACTATTTCAAATGTCTCTGTTTATATATATATATATATATATATATATATATATATATATATATATATATATGTGTGTGTGTGTGTGTGTGTGTGTGGGGGGGGGGGTAACTATAGTTTAGTTCGATTAAACGATTAAATTTATTATTTTGCGATAAATGTACGTAACAGATCAGTGAGATATGTCAAGTAGTTCTAATAAGATATACTGTCTCGAGTAAAGGGATGCCCGACACTCTAGCGTAGTTGGTTAAACCTGACTTCGCGGCGACCGGGTGACGAACTTCTTGTGGTCCGTGTTTACTCCCTGGGTAGGCAGAAAAGGCACATTTCTCCCAGATTTACGGAACCTATCAAGGTACTGAATCAAGGTCGAAGGGTTGCGATATCCATAGTTCCGCGCCAAGGGGTTAACAACTCATGGTTTCTGGATATTTAATAGAACACAAAAGTAGAGGGATCATTGTGTTAACGTGGGTTTTTTCTAGAAACCTTCTTTGAGATCAAGTTGGCTAGATTCAGCCTCTCCAACACGCTGACTTTATTTGTATATTACTAACTTACATGATATTACCGAACATGTAAATTCAGTGAGTGCAGCTGGATATTTTCAGTATTAGTTGAAAAAAAAAAGCACTGTCATTTAGCATCATTAAAATTTAAAAAAAAAGAGAAAGAAAAAAGTATCTGACAAGTTTTCTCACATTGAACTGATTACCAGTGCCAAACATGGACACTATCTAAAGCCCATATACGCAAAATCACCACATGCGAGATGAGGTGCCTTAGAAAAGCTGCCAACCTGACCATACGAGATCAAGTGAATAATGAAACTATCAGGCAAATTCATTAAGAAACAGCAGATCAAGTGGTTTGGCCATCTCGTTAGAATGCAGCAAGATCAAATACCATCACAAGCTCTACATCTCAGGAGATCAACTACAGGAGCAAGAGAACGGCCGCGAAAAAATTGATCGTCATCATTAAAGACACTTTACGTCTTCACGGCATGACAATAGCCAGTGGCAGCCAACGTGCACTGGATCGCAAATTATTCCTCCCCACGTCGCTTAACGGCAGAAGTGGTTTATGATGATGATGATGATGGAATGATTACAAAAGTTGTAACTGTTCTATCATTATTCACATTATTACTTCATGACTTTGGCAGTTTTTCATGAGTACAACAAATTGGATAGTTTTTTTTACTAACCAATTACTACCACAGTCGGCTGGATTACGACCTGTATGGCATTAGGCATATATAATCAGTTGAAAACAAATCCATTGTTCGACTGTCTCTGACGGTGCTTTGTTCCCACGTGATCACAAACAGCAGACCCATTGTCTTATTTGCAACTTCCATTGTGTTCGGTCAGGGTCGGTTATCACATATTGCAAGTGTGAATAAAGGTTCTTTTTGCTCTCAAAATTTATGTTTAGATCCCCAACTCCATACCGGATCATGACAAGATAGAGCGCGGTTAGAAATTTAAATGATGTGTAGGGTTGCCATAAACATATGGTGAGTTGGCTGGTACTCGAGTTAATCCTGTAAATTGTCCGACATAAATTGTTACAAAATACAAGCCAACACCGTCTATCCAAGCTTCTCCTTCATCATTATCATCAGTACTAGAAAAAAAATCCACCACGTTCAACCTACTGTTGGCAACGATATGCCAGCAGTCTCCGGTTATATTTGTGATCTGATTTATTTGCCCCACTTATGTGCCTAGGTTTAAGGTACACCAGCTTCATCGCCTTATGTTCCTATACTAATAGCTAGACTACTCTTTCCTGTCTGTGTTCCATTGTATTCCTCTTATCTTAATTTTCATGACTGACTGACTGACTTTCTACCCCACTAGGACATCACACAAGCGATAAACACCCGATGACACAAATTGCCACCATGTGGATGAGGATCCCAAAAACCGCGTTCAAACAATTGGCCATATTTATGGCCTGGCAAAAGCCAGGGTGGGGCTTCAAATAACATAAAATTTCGTCCCAAAAAGGACGAAACTGGATATAAATTTTCATGGTGTTGTCCAAGAAAATCAAAGGTCCCGTTAACCGTTATTCTCACTACTCGGATTCTGATTGGCTATTACATAACTGTGAACCAACAGGATCTGTCTATCATCTGAAAGCGGAAGTTTCATGTGTATGAATAGTTTCCATAATTACATAATCGGGAGTGGCGATATAGGACGTTTTGTTCTCCATTATCTGTCATGTTTGCCACAACAATGTACAATTATGCCACATTCAAAAGAATTACGTCACAGTTATGAAAACGAAAAGGAGGGAAGAGGAAGGTATCTACTTTTCAGTTTCCACTAGTTATTGTGTGTATCAACAAATTTCACATGATAATTAGGGAAAATAAGTTAAACATATGGGTTCTGCAAACAAATACGACTGAAACACACACACACAAACACACACACACACACACACACACACACACACACACAAAGAGTTTATTAACACAATTATTATTATTTTTATTTTCAAATAAGACAAAAGTAAAATATTTTAATCAAATTGTAATCAGTGCTAAAAGCCGCATCGGAGGTAAAAGCTGAAGAGAGCAAAAGGCACACAGCGATACAAGTGGAAGGATGACTTTCAGAGACGGACTAGAGTGTCCATCCAGCTCAAAAGACAGAGCGTGTGAATACTGCACCTGATTTACAAACCACACAGCAAGCGTGTTATGTTGCTATAAAGCGTATAGAAACTGTGCCGATTTTCAAACAATAATAACTCTGTTGCAGGGGAATGTACATGGATACTATTACAATATAACATTTACTTCTTTCTGAACGTTATGTTAGATTCTCCCCTCTCTTACATAATAAGTAATTATAATGCATTTGCTTATTTCAATTATATGAATATACAATGATACTTGCAGGACTGTCTTTCAAGAGTTATACAGGACTAAGTTCAAATGTAACAAATCGACCTTTTCACAAAAGACGTGAATCTCGTGTTTTTAATAAATTCTGAATAAGAAAACGACTTTTGCCCTGAAAGGGTCCACATAAACTATTAAATACGAGGAATGTCAAGTTCCGTCAGATGTTGCAAAGGCGTAACTTGTGTGTTTAATTCTTGTATGATCATAATCGAGCTGAAAATTAAGCTCATTACACTCACAAATATAATAATGCAGTTTCTTTGTTGGGGCTAAACGTGATTGCCTAGATCATCATCATCGAGCGTCTGCTTAGCTCTGCATAGAGGACCAGCCGGGTCCGCGTTCACAGACCACTTGGCCATGTTGGCGCCAGAGGGTAACACATCATAAGAGCATTTTATGACAAAATTCAGTTTGCAGCGGAGCCATTCGCCAGATCTTACCCCATGTGAGTATTCGTTATAAGACTATCTTGCGGCCGATCCACTCACCTTGCTGCGACTTTGGGGTTTTCTGGACCTGAGTCTCGTTTTCGGTGCCCTTTATCTGCTGTATCACCATGTCTTTGCGTTCTTTCGCCGAGGTTTTGGACCACTATGTGCCTTTTGTATACCCTAGGCCGCGTCGGTCGGTATGTGTGTAACCGATTAATTTATTTAACTTCAGTGCTTCGTTAATTCAGATTCAATCGCACCTAGGACCTTCCATTTCGTACCTGTCTTTAGAGCAGACTGGAGAGCTGCCACTGTGAGGTCAAGAGACATGTTTTTGTTGTCTTGTAATAAATTCAACAGTCCCTGCTCCTTCCTTTAAAAATTGCTTTGTGTGGCAGATGTAATTGTAACCTCGCTCATGGTGATTTAAAAACAAAATATTGAGGCAATAAAGTTACTTTTTTCCGAAATGAAAAGAGTTAATTTGTGATGAAGTTTTTTTTTCCACAATATAAAATAGTAACGGGACATTCTCTCTCTCTCTCTCTCTCTCTCTCTCTCTCTCTCTCTCTCTCTCTCTCTCTCTCTACCCCATCTCCCTCTCTACCCCATCTCCCTCTCATGTCTTTCTTTCACGTCCTAGTTATTATAATATAGTTGTTATACTTGGAATGCTTAAAAAAGAGGAACTCTGGCTCAGCAAAACCGGTCTAATTTTCTTATTTTTTGTTGCTTTTTGTGTCTGTATCTGATTTCTGCCGCTACTCATCACAGTTTAACGGATGATAGGTAGCCGAGCCAGGATAGGCTCGGTTGCTGGATATGCTGTGAAGTCTTAGGTCTTTATTGTCTTCTTCTATGGCTATTTGAAAGGTTTCCCAATTACGCACATAGTTTCTACAGCAGTATTATTGTGAAACAGTTAAATGCACGGGCGGTGTGCTAGACCTGTCTCAACTTCCTCCTTCGTGGAACACTGAACTGCATTCTTTCAGATTTATGTTAGTTTGCCACTTTATGGTAAACCCTTATTTTTTTTAGCACATACAAGTCTCTGCATAATACTTGTCGTGTCCCAATTCCAGTGCCCCTGAGAGCCTTTTGTCATGAAATTATTCTTTGTACACTTAAATGCACACAATTCCACCGCCTACTCTCTGTCTACGCCTACTCTCTGTCTACGCCTACTCTCTGTCTACGCCTACTATCTGTCTATTCACTGCAACATCTACTTGCTTTTGTTCAGCATGTCTAGTTTTTGTCACCTTTCTTTATTCAAAAGACGTATACACTAACACAGAAAAAACGGAATTGTGATGTATTAAGTATTTTAAAATGGAAATTGCTAAATTAAATACTGATCGTATCTACCATAACGGGACAACCCAGGCATGAAAATCCTGTTTGGTATTATGTGTAATGTAGTGTCTCAAGTCAACAAAAAACAGGATTTCAATAACATTTTCGTAAGATTTCACATGTTCTTTGGAATGTTTGTGTTGAAGACATATTTATAGTATGTCAACCAGCTTTTTTTTTTTAATGCATGTGTAAGGACAACTAGATTCTTTATTTCATCTACTGTCCATTTTTAGCAGAACACATCACTGACACTATACTATACATTTACATACAGTAAGCCTGGCTGTGCTAACAAACATAACAAATCAACAATTCAATAGGACTGTTAGTACCTTGTGACCTTAAAACATTTATTGTAATGCATCTATTGAATGTTTTCATATAGTAGATTTCTACGTGACCAAAATAGGTTTAAGTAAAGAGGAGATAAGAATCCTGCCCAAGCCAAAACACAGCAGCTTTTATTGATTTTTGGTGTTCTTTAAAGGTGTTGAGATTACATTGCTTACTGTAAATAACATGCACGTCTTCTAATTGGTTCACTGTACAGAATTCAGTAGCCGCTGAGTGTTTTACTAAGTGCGTTTCGGGGATGGGAGTGGGGGCCGGGGAGGGAAGTGTGTGGGGTTTTAGCGTGTATGCACGTCGAGGTTTCGTTGCCTATGAGAACTACCTGTTCTGCATTGTGAAGATGGAAAACTCCAGAATGTTTTAACAAGAATAATGAAAACAAGAAAATAATAATCATCCGATAAAATAAAAGTGTATCTTGTACATACTAGCTAGAGGCATTGAATCTGTACTGTGATACTGATAGGGAGTGCAGAAATCGAGATTTCAATCCTGGACCGGAGTTCTGTTAGTTTGAAGAAATATATTTTACAGATAGTAAGAGAGAAAGAGAGAGAGAGAGAGAGAGAGAGAGAGAGAGAGAGAGAGAGAGAGAGAGAGAAAGAGAGTGTGTGACAATACGCGCGGTGACTTCAGAATGTCTTTCCTCAACCTACTTTTATTTCTTTGTATTTTGAAAGTATACGGGAAAATAGGGATTTTTATACATACTTAATCTAAGTAAGACGACCACATCAAACCTTTAATTCTCCTGGACCGTTGGTCATATCAAACACTACAACTTTTTTCCAGATGTTAAGTGTTAAGGTACAGAGATAAGACTGACCAAGCAGACTTACTGACTGGAGATTTGCACACCATTTGTTGGTGTCAGATAATTATTCCCCCTGCCTGACCTTCAGGAACAGATAACAAGGGCTAATTGCCATTATCTCCCCCTGAGGTTACCTAAACTGGAGTGCCGGTCAGATCGTCACTATTGACATGGTGAGCAGAAAGTGTTAACAGAAGAATTGACACCGTCTGATTTTATTGTGATGGCAGGTGAAGT
>CAJHNH020001582.1:145000-158403 GCA_905116865.2 Candidula unifasciata | reverse complement strand
ATTTTTCCAGGTAAGATTGAAATTAGGTTCAAATCTATATTTTGTGATAGAAATCTAACTGTCTATTTACTCAAGTGTGTGTCTTCATCACTTTGTAGTACTCCTAGGTGGACATTTCTTCATTCTTGTAGGGCACTGTCACATTGCTTTATATCCTATTTGATAGTGTCATGAATGTTTTTTCGTGCACATGTGTTTCAATGTTGTAAAACCTAAATGTTGTTGTTGCCTTTGAAATTTAATGAACTATCATGTTTTTGAAATCACAAGCGTGAAGATAACTCTGGCAATCTTTTCACGTGTGGTTAATGTGAATCTGTATTACATACAGCTTACACACTGAAATGTGTTTAACTCTCGGGAGGCTAATGCGGAGATTGATCCCGGAGAGTAAATCCACGAGATTTGTTATTTGATTCGCCCCAGAACTATTGTTAGCATTCTGGGCGCGTCGATTGTTCCAAGCATAGATTCCAGAACTTGGTCTGTTTGACTGATTGTCATTTTGAGTCTGTACGAGAGATGGCACCTGACGTAGAAGACTTGACTATCATTACAGGACGTGTAGAGGAAGGCAGAAGATGTAACAGTTGGAATGTGAGACATAAGCCCTTCCAAATTGGACAGGAGTGAATGTGAGCATGAGGGAGAGATGAAATATTTTATTTAAATAAACATGCTTGATGTTAGTATAATATACATGCTTAGTGTACATTTAGAGCAGATACTACAAATATGCGCTTGTTTCTTCATTCTCCAGTTCCCACATTGGGCAGGGACTAGTAGGCATCCATTATTTGCCGACCGTCGAGTGTAACGACCTGCAGAAAGCAGTGAGGACGACAAACTGGGAAAGAATAGACAGGGTCTCAAGCCGAGAACTGTCCAAAGGTTGTTACTTTCCAATACCTTTATGATTTCATCATTCACATCATCTCAACTCTACTAGCCTAAACAAGTTCATTTTATTTTAGTCAGATTTATTAAATAAATCTTTTTGATGTTGTTTAAACATAGTTGAGTAAATTGTGTACTTAGGTTCAAGTGTCTTTGTGCATATTAGTTTACTTCAGCTAACAAATATTTAAATCACTTGATAGGGGCTTTTAAGCAATGCCAGGAGAGGAGACCAGTCGCAGGGGTTAACTGAGCACCTGGATTATATCACAGTGGGTTTATCCAGATATCTATATATCCCTTCTCCTTCTCCTGTGGATACAAGTACAGCAACTTTCATTTCATGGAACGAGCCACTCGCTGTTTTCTTGGCTATTCAGGACTGTCTAGGATCAACATAGCTTAGATAATAGTCCAGTTTCTCACGTGGGTGGGCATTGTTAAGGTTCAAACCCACACCCTCACTATATCAGTGTATTTACCCACGTGGGCGCGCGACAGAGTGTGAGAGAGAGAAAGAGAATGGGAGCTTGCGTGAGAGAGATAGTGTGTGAGCGGTAGTGTGCTAGAGGGAGAGTGAGAAACAGAGGGTGTGAGACAGACAGCATGAAAGGAATGGTATGAGAAAGATAGTATGAAATAGATAGTGTGAGTGAAAGAGATAGAGTGACTGAGATAGTGTGACAGAAATAGTGTATGAGGGGTAATGTGAGTGAGATAGTTAGTAGAAGGTAGTGCGAGAGAGATAGTATGAGAGATAGTGTCTGAATTAGGAGATATGCAGGCAAATTACAAGAAAAAAGCGATAGGGATAGTATGAGAGAGACACTATAGGAGACATAGTATGATAGAGTTGGTAAGAGGGAGATGGTATGAGATTATGGGAGAGAGATAGTGTGAGAGAGACAGTAGGAAAGAAATAGGAGCCAGATAGTGTGTGAGAGATAGCATGAGAGATAGTTTGAGGGAGAACGCGTGAGAGATTTAGTATGGGAGAAATAGTGTGAGAGAGATAGCTTGAAAGAGACAGTAAGAGAGATATAGTATGAGAGATACAGTATGAGAGAGAGTATTACAGTGATAGTATAAGAGAGATAGTATGAGAAAGATTGTATGAGGGAGACAGTATGAGAGAGGTGGTACGAGAGAGAAAGAGAGAAAAAAAGAGAGAGAGAGAGAGAGAGAGAGAAAGAGAGAGAGAGAGAGCGATGGAAGAAAATATAAAAAGTCACAAGAACTTTTCAGGTTCCCCTGTTAATTATGTCAAAAACGTTTGGTCTAATTTGTCACGATTACTACAGTGTTTTAGTAAAGTCTCACTACACTTTGTATGCTACGCAAATCTGAAGAAAAAAAACAAAGGTCGTGACGTCGTTTAACATGTGTTTCACAGTCATTCATGAAGCAATATGCAGTAAATGGCTGTCGTCTGCTGGAAAAAAAAATACTTTTCGCTCAAAACAAAATGGCGCTATCAACAAAAAAATATATTTTGTTGTTGTTTATTTGTTTTGGGTTTTTGTTGTTGCATGGTCGATACAAACGGATGGCTGTTCAAAGATATATCACAAGATTTCCTGACAAACAACATCCTCATCAAAATATGGTTAGAAATGTGTTGAGTAAGTTTTTTGCTACGGAAGATGTGGAAGATGCTCAGCGATCTGATAAGTTTGCGGTGTCTGAAAAAAAAGCAGTCACAATGACCATTCAAGAAATTAAAACATGTACATTGCAGAAGGTATTCGACAATACGAAGAGACGTGTTCAGTCGTGACTTGAAGCCTGTGGTGAACATTTATAACACGTGTTATAATGAATATTTCATTGATAGTTTTAAGCTTCCCCAAAACATCAGACCATAGCTGTGAATATTGTCACTAATTTAATTATTAATAAAAAACATTAATTTGATAACATTATGTTGTTCGTTTTTCAAAAGTGTCCTCCATATAAAGTGTTGTAAGATTTTACAAACACCAGTAGTAAGCATCCGTTCATATAAACAGTAAAAACCAGAGAGCAACACAAGTTAACCTATAGCTTGTATGTATACCCTAAATAAAAAATACAAACGAAAGTACACCGGTAAATAAACCGGTTATTACCATTCTTCAGCTATTCATTTCTCAGGATAGTGTGATCCCTTCACCAAATTATTCCAACCCGGTTTTGTTTTTGATTGGTTGGCTTTGTGGCAACGTCTTCTAAAGAATGGTAGTGTCAGTTTAACATTAACTTTACTTATTGGTGTCTTCTAAAGTCCATAATCGGACACAGTGTTGATATTCCTTGCTTCTCTTATTGCTCCGATAACGTAAGGCAAGTCTACTGTATCTGATTACCATAGTTAAAGAGAATTCTCAGAAAATCAACAGCAACGGGTGACCTAACGACACGTACAGTTATGGAATGCTGCTGCTGCTGATGATGAGGATTATGATAGTGACAGTGATGATAGCAATGGTTTGAGAATGATGATAATGATGAACATGTAGACAAGGCCAGTTATAGTACACGGTAAAAACAGGTCTTTTTCTTCATGTTGTGGTAACCGCCCCAAGAAATGTACAGGATACACTAATTTGATACAATGACAGCATTCATTCTTATTGAAGCAGGTTATTAGTTTTAGATTCCATATCCTGATCGTGTAGCGGAACACGATAAAATTTTTGTTATGTTAAGTGTTCAAGGCACAACACATTTTAAATGTTTTTTTAATATAACCTATTCAAAATTCAATTTAAAAGAGTCCAGTTTTTTTTATCAACCAATGGTAAGCGAAAGTGTTTTGGTCAGACCAGCAGTGCCGATATAAATAAAACAAAATCGAGAGGGTAGGGGTGAAGTGTGGGGCAACTGGGAGCGCCCCCCCCCCCCCCACCTATTCCTTTATACCTTTCAGCGCCTAGATAAGGAGGCTTTCGGCTATATTTGTTGAATGCGACACCACATTTATACACTTGTGTCTGTTCTGTGCATCCAAACATGTTGGCTTGAAACAAAACAGCCAAGCAAAGAGCTAGTGAGCTTCTTCTTCTTCTTGGCAGTCACTGGCTGCAAATTCCAGCAAAATGTTTTAGTTGTTCGTCAGCTCCTGGATTTTAATCTTGGTTCAGAACTTGAGTTTTGCTTACACATCTGTTTACCAGATGTGGCTTATTGGTGTGCAGACAAAGGTAGTGTTATATGTGGTCTATCCATATTTCAAACCCACCGAGCCCACCGAATCCACAAGCTCAACCGCTGGCCTTTGAAGGTCAACTGATGATAACGATTGTGATGCTAAGGGTTAGGCCCGTCTCTCTAGCGTAGTTGGCTAAACCGGATTGCGCGGTGAACGGGTGACGAACTCCTTGCGGTCCGGGTTCACTCCCTGGGGTGGGCAGAAAAGCCACATTTCTCCCAGATTTACGGTGTTTAAAATGGAATCAAGACCGAAAAGTTGCGATATCCATAATACCGAGCCTTAGGGTTAGCAACTCATGGCTTCTGGATACTAAAACAAACAAACAATGTTAAGGGTTAAAGAAAGAAAGGAACCTATACATATGTGTAGCCCCATGAAACCACAAACTAACAGGAGAAGACAGACGGCGCCCTCGTCTGGGTAAGGGCCCATCCCACCACTCAATAACAGTATTCTATTAACATAGGCTTGAAAAGGGGTGCACTAAAGAGGGGCCCCGACTACTCACACCAATATTCTATTACTATAAGTTTGAAAAAGGGAAGGCCCCGTGACAATAAACTTCTTTAACAGGGGATCCCAGGACAAAAAGATTTATAGAGAAACAACCCTCACAAAAAAACAAAAAAAAAATAGGACTTTTTACATGAAAAGGGGTTTGACTTTTAAATAACAAATAATAAGAAAATCTATGCCGAACACGTTATCTGAACTTTTTAGGTGTTGCCCCTGACAATTTTTAACTAACAACAGACCCCTGGGGACACAACACTCAACCCGGCAGATAAGTGACCTTACAGGGTCAGCTGTGGAACTGGTGGATTCGGTTGATTTGACATAATATGGATAGGCCACATATAACAGTACTGCCTATTGGCTCCCTGCTTCTAGGGGGGGGGGGGGGGGGGGAATACACGACAAATTTACAGGGAACATAAAGTCATTAAGATGTAGAAATCAGTGCTATAGTAACGAACATGACAGTATTATTGAATCCAATGGCTTTGGGAACTGAAGCTGATGACAAGGCATGGTCAATGTAATTTTCAAGACTGCGCAGTTTCTACAAAAGTCGTGCCTGCAGGCGTACTGGATTAGACCTACTTTTTATAGACCAATGGGCACTTTGGGGGGGGGGGGGTGAGAGGGGGGTGGTGAGAGAAGGGGGTGAGAGAGGGGGGAGGAGGGAGAAGGGTGAATGATATGCTCAAGATTAAATGGTCACGTTTACTTTCCAGGACTGTACTTGGTACATATTTAAGTTTGGGTCCACCTCTAAAACAAGGTCATTTATATAAAAATGTCCAGCCCCAGCAGGATCTGAACCCACGGCCTTCAGATCCGCAGTAAGCGTCTAGCCTCTACACCCCGGGGGCTCCCATTCCATGCCAGCAGTTCTACGAAAATAGCAAACCGGATTACGCGGTGAACAGAAAACGCGGTGAACTGTGAAAATTACTGATTTGCATAAAACTGAAAGAAAATGAAAGAAAAAAAAAATTATAACCTAAATAAAAAGTAAAGGCGTTTGTATTAATGTCACAGTAACTTGATAAAATCTAGGATCTGCAGTGAAAAAACATGTATTAAAAAAAACACACCATTAAAGCTATAAATATTGGTACGTATAGAAAACCGGAGCATTAGAAACTTTGCAAACTTCCATGCCTGTTGTAAAACAAATGGATTATAGTGGGTTTGAGTGGGGTATCTTCTGTTGCAAACTTTACTTTCTAGAACTCCCCCCCCCCCCCCCTTCTTTCCTCAACCCTTTTCAACTGCACTCAAGGAGTAGTTAGTCTACAGACACAGACACAGATGTAAAGATATTTCGAGAAAAAAAATCATGACTGTGATAAGGGCAAATCGCTTTTTTCATCTTTTTATGTTCTAGGTAAAGACTTCCTGCTTCTTTTTTTTTGTGACGGCTAATTAGTCTATGAGTCATTAACATAAGTCAGTACCTTTCCTTCTTTAGAGAAATAGTTTTAGACTGTGTTATAGTGAGGCGTGAGTATCACATCTCTTTTAAATAGACCCCGTTAAGAAATCTTCTACGATATACGATTTATGGTCAGCAGTCAGAATGTGATTTCTCATTAAATCTCGGGGTGGTGAACCTTTAGGAAGCATCTTGTAGGGGACATCCCGATCAATCGACAGAACCAGTGTTGTAGCCGCATTACTCCCTAAAGGACACGCCTGAAAAGTACACACTGCATTGTAGAGACTAAGTGTGGCTTATACCTAGCGACCCTTCTCTTTGCATGCCATGTTTACTGTGACACAAGCACATTTGGAAACAGTCCTTTGAGCCATGGGAATATTTTGTGCTTACAGAAGAGTCCTTTCTTATTTGCATGATGAACTTTAACCCGAGTTTTGAAAAGTTCCTTTACGTTTTACTTTACTTTTGTATATAATAAACTTGTGGAAAGAAATTCTAAAACATAAAATAAACCGCTTTACTACCATTGCCCTGCGCTGTCTGGACTTCAGGTTACTTTGAAACTGTCGGGGACCCCAATATAACCTCACTGTTGAAGGGGGTTTCTAGGACTTGTACCTAAGGGATTCATCCTAGTAGTGACACTTTGTGTCACACGGTGTTAATCTCTTAGTGTGTAGGCTTAATGGGGTTCACCTTAATTCTCTCACTCATTAACTCCAACATTTTAAGGGGATGAGGGGGGGGGGGGGTGTATTGGTGGGCTGCGTGATCTCGAGGCATGGCGTCCGCCAGGAGTGCTGGAGGTCCCAGGTTCAAGCCCCGCTGAAGGCTGAGATTTTTTCACGCCTTGTCCCTGGGTAGTAGGATGGGACCCCCGTGTGTATTGCTGCGCACATAACAAAATCTTTTAGCAGTTGGAAATCGATAAAGAGCAGCCTAACGGCACACCCAAGACAAAATTGGGAGTTAAAATATACAAAAAGTATTTCAGGATACTGGCCGGTGCTTCGAAGTGCATGCACCACGCTGAGATTCTTCGGACTCAGGCTTGAGTCAGAAGTAGAACGGAGCACTTATGGGTTACTACTCTTGTGCCTTGATGTTGATCCGTCGTCTTAAGCTAAATCCTAAACTTCAAGCTGTGTTTGTGTATAACACTATCATAAGCTTCCAGCTGGATCCTGTTGTGCTCGACCCGACACTTGACAGATTACTAGGCTCTGACGTGGTCAGATAAGTGATAACAAAACCTCTCTCACTGAGGCCAGGTTCCTCTCTGTGATGTGCGTGTTTCCGCCTTAAGGAAGTCTGCTCTTTAGACATTTTATTAATCAGTGGACTTCCATAAATTCAAAAGTTCATCTGGTCTAGACCTAGTACACGCCATCTTCTATCACTAGAAGCAGCATGTGCTAATTATTTGCCCTGATAAGTTCAAGATGTTTGAAATGACCAAATTAGTAAAGGATTCGTTTCCTTACCCTATGACTAATTTAATGTATCGAGCATATATTTGTTATACCAAAGGGCCCCGGGTGGATAATGTGGTCACTGTTACGATGGTCATCTTTTCCTAACAGAACATTTCCTGGTACACATGTTTTTTTTTTTGGGGGGGGGGGGGTGTTGAAGTGGGAGTTGATAACAGTTTAATAAATTCCCTTCGAACAGGATTTGAACCACTGAACTGGCAAGCATGAGATATAGCAACTTCCTTACAAACTTCCTTGTGGAGCTAGCCCTACAATTAGCGGCATTCAATAGGCGAGGTGATCAGTATCACACGTGTCTTCTTTACTTCTTAGAACATTTCCTGGTAGCCATATTTATTCTGAAAATCTATGTCTGGAATAAGAAACACTCCGCATGATATTCGAAGTCTAAATCAGTAGACACGCGCGCTAATGTTTGACTGAGATCAAATAAATGCATGTTCCTGTATTTTGTGTATTAAGCGCTGTTGAGATCAAATAAATGCATGCATTTTTTGTGTGTGTGTATCAAGCAATATTAGGATCAAATAATTACATGTTCCTGTATATTTTGTATTTTAAGCCCTTTTTGGATCAAATAAATGCATGTTTCTGAATTTTATATATTAAGCACTAGTGCTAGACTTCTACACGTTTGATTTTTTGCGCGGTCGACTCAAGTTGCAGTTGCAGTAGATGTATGTATTTAAAATTTACCCAATAAACGTGCGTTAGTGTCTGCGCGCTGTTGACCTCTTCCGGCTGCTCCCTAAATGCCTGACACAAGAAGTCTCAATCTGCATGGTAAATAGAAAGGGCAATTTACAGATAATCCTTTTAACCTTTAAAGATATTATAATATGTGATAAAAAACATGTAAACATTTCACAATAGTCCTGTTATTTACTTTAGACATAATTAACAGAATTAAACAAGACCATAACAATTATAAGCTCTTTATTTTGCTTCCATCATCTTCTTCTTTGTCTTCTTCGTGGTGACCAACTGCGAACTCCGGCGGAAAGTTCTGGCTATTCGTCCACTTCTGAACTTCAGTTTTGTCCTAGAGTTTGAGATTGCGTGTACATCAGTTTTACACTTCTGTCTTATTAGTATGCAAGCTGTTGGTTCCTCGCCCTTCTTACAGGTGTACTCTGACCTCAAAGGAAACATCCGAATATAGTCGACTCTCACGACATGCTTGTTGAGGGGCCTGTGAGTCAATCTTTTCTTCTTTCCCAATAGAGCCCCGGGATTCACACAGTGAACTTCTACTAGCGATGTATATGGTCATCGAGAATGATAACCAGGAGTTTCAACTAATACTATAAAAGAAGTATTCATGGATGCACACTTGTGTCGTCTTAAAATGTTCAGAACATTTTGAATTTCGTGTGATCTTGTTGTGGTATGAGGAACTGAAGTCGGTTAGTGTAACGCAACAAGGAGCGGTGAGGTTTGCACCATAATAAATGCTCCAGATGTCAAAGTGGCAATTATGTCGATCAACGTAACCTATTCACGCGAAAGATTGTTTTGTCGCTGAACAAACGAGCTGAGGGAAAACTACATCTGCAACGATGATGTTGAGCAAAATGCATCAAACTGCACACTTTGTTGTCTGTGGTTAGGTTCAGTTTCATGCAGCAGGTACATTTTGTAAGCGAGGAGCCTTAAGCGGTTGTGCAGAACATTTGGATTGTGGGAACATCTTGTACTAGAGAAACAGCAGATCAAGTGATTTGGCCATCTAGTTAGTATACAAAAAGATCACATACCACCACAGTCACTGCATTTCAAAAGATCAACAACAAGAGCAAGAGAAGGGTAAAATTAAAGACACTTTTAGCTTTCACGGCATGATACTATCCAGTGCCAGCCAACGTGCACTTGATCGCAAATTATTCTTCCCCAAGGCACTCAACGGCAAAAGTGATTTACGATGGTGATGATGATGAAGGCTGCCCTTATACGAGCAGCCGCTTTCTTTGGGTTTCCAATGCCTTATACGTTCCACATCTTCCTCGAGTGTTCTTGTTCGGCCAAAAGATTTTTTTCCCTCAGCACTATCTGTTTTAGCTATCAATGCATAGCTTTGCCATCTGAAAGGTTTAATCGTGGACGCCATTTGTGTTGCACTACTACAACTGATTTTAGTTCGGAATACCACAGCACACGAGCATTAACTGCGTGCCCATATTTTTGGATTGTTTCGGGACTAATTGTTTGCTCAGTAGTTTTTTTATATGATACAGTCAGGGACATATCATTTGATTTCCATGGAAATTTTTTTTTTAACGTATCCAGAAACCATGAGTTGTAAACCCTTTGGCTCGGTACTATGGATATCTCAACCCATCGGCCTTGATTCCATTGTAAATACCGTAAATCTGGGAGAAATGTGGCTTTTCTGCCTAAACCCAGGAGTGCACCCTTACAACAAGGAGTTCGTCACCAGGCAGCCACGAAAGTCAGGTTTAACCAACCTCGCTAGAGAGCCGGGTATCCATGGCACATAAGAGGGGCAAGTTGGAGAAACTCTACTGCAGTGAAGTTGAAACCTGGTTTAAGACTTAGATTGCACAAACTTCTTTTAAAAGATCTTAGAAGAACTGACATAAAGAGAGTGAACAGCTGCTACGCATGCGCTGTCCTAAGCCTCAGATTCGCACAAGGTCGCACAAAAATCCCAGCAATAATCTAACTTCCAAACGTCTAGCTTGGCATTATAACTTCTTATTACAAATATCACAGATTACGTAGTTTTTAAAACTGCAAACACTATCGCTTTAAAAAAAATGCGTTGAATGTTTTTTTTTCTCCTTTTTCAATAATAGTGCGAAAGAAAATGTGTTGTTTGCAAAGAGATTGAAGTATTTGAATACGTGAGATAAGAAACTTTTTTCCTACTAAGTTAAATTGGGATAAGCAAATATGTCAATCGATTTTTATCATACCAACAGTAGTGTAAAATCAAAGTACTGTTGTGTACTCAAGATAACCCAAGGCGTGTGACCAGAATTCATGTCTGTAATAACTGGTTTAGTTCTAAGTATTTGTTACTTTAATTCCCCCTTTCCAAATAAAAAAGCTTAGCCTCAAAGTGATACATGCTTCAGTCAGAATGATTTAAAGAAGCACAATGTGACAAAAGTCGTTTTAAAACTAACAGTTTACATAAAGTGGGTTGATATAACATTTAAATGCATGACTGCCGGTACATCATAGCTTAAGGCTCCTGAACCCGAATCCCCAGAAACATTTTAAGAGACGGGGTGGGCGTGGATTTCAAATGAATAAACCTAGACCAGTGTTTCCCAAACATTTCTTAGACACTGCGCCTTTTTTTTTCTTTCAATAAATTTTTTTTCCACGGCACCCTAACCTAAGTAAAAGTATGACTGTGAAAGATTAAAAAAAAAAAAAAAACCCACAAACACACACTCGTGTCTCATCGAATATTTCAACCCTGTGAAGAGGTCGAGGCTCCCTGAGGTGCACAGTTTTTGAATCACTGACCTAGACAATATGCACGGAGACTAGGCGGCCCCCATAACTAATGCATATCAGTTATCTGTTTAGGTATTTTAGTTTAGGTTTCAACATTTATGTTGAGAGCCAACCACTCAGCCAGCAATGACAAACGACTGAACGTAGAATTGTGTAGGAAAATCACAACCAGTCAAAAAATACTTGGGTTCGTTCTGCAATGTCCTGTAAAGGAATCGCAAATAGCCTTTTTTTTTTTTTTACTTTTTCTTGAACACTCACACATCATGCACAGGTGTTTTCCAATTGTATTTTCTTTGTACGTCTTTTTAATAGACATTCTTCTAGCTATTTTATATCTACTTGCTTAAGATAAATAGATAGATAGATAGATAGATAGATAGATAGATAGATAGATAGATAGATAGATAGATAGATAGATAGATAGATAGATAGATAGATAGATAGATAGATAGATAGATAGATAGATAGATAGATAGATAGATAGATAGATAGATAGATAGATAGATAGATAGATAGATAGATAGATAGATAGATAGATAGATAGATAGATAGATAGATAGATAGATAGATAGATAGATAGATAGATAGATAGATAGATAGATAGATAGATAGATAGATAGATAGATAGATAGATAGATAGATAGATAGATAGATAGATAGATAGATAGATAGATAGATAGATAGATAGATAGATAGATAGATAGATAGATAGATAGATAGATAGATAGATAGATAGATAGATAGATAGATAGATAGATAGATAGATAGATAGATAGATAGATAGATAGATAGATAGATAGATAGATAGATAGATAGATAGATAGATAGATAGATAGATAGATAGATAGATAGATAGGTAGGTAGGTAAGTAGGTAGGTAGATAGATAGATAGATAGATAGATAGATAGATAGATAGATAGATAGATAGATAGATAGATAGATAGATAGATAGATAGATAGATAGATAGATAGATAGATAGATAGATAGATAGATAGATAGATAGATAGATAGATAGGTAGATAGAAAGATAGATAGATAGAAAGATAGATAGATAGATAGATAGATAGATAGATAGATAGATAGATAGATAGATAGATAGATAGATAGATAGAACGAACGAACTTTATTTTCAAAAGGTCACAAATTTGGCACGCAGGCCTGTCTTATATTCGGCCCTTCCAAACACCTGTCTTTCACACTGCAGCTGTACTTTATCAATAAGCATGTTATATTCATATGATAATTTGCATATTATGAACATCAAAAAAGAGGGGGAAACAAGCACAAAAGCATGGGTGGTAAAATGTATGCACACACCCACCCACCCACCCACTCACTTAAACACACCCACATACCTTCACACACACATAGACACACCCCATTCACCCACATAATACCTACATACCCACACAGACACGCATATACCACACACATACAAGCATACATATAGACACACCCATAGAAACAAATGCAGACACACACACACACACACACAAACAGACATACGCGCACATACCCAATCACAAACAAATATACACACAGACACACACAGACACACATACTCACAAACCGGCATACACACACAAGCAAACACAGACAGACACATGTGCGCAAACATACGCAGACACAAACACACACAGATACGCTCGGACACACACACAAACACACACACAATCGCAGACACACACACACGCTGATACTCACGCAGACACATACACACAACCACAGACACACACACGCAGAAGCATACGCAGGCATTCATACACTCAGGCACACGCACAGATACACGCAGACACACACCCACAGACACACAAACGCAAACACATACGCAGACATACATATACACAGGGACACACACATACACACACATGTAGACACACCCAGAAACACTACACACAAAGATACGCTTAAAAAAACAAACACAGACATATACACACAGACACACACAGAGACATACCCAGATATATACACACAGAGACGCGCATATAGACAGGCATTCACGCAGACACACATCACACACAGGCACATACAAAGACACATACACAAGCACAACAAAGACACACACATAGTAACACACACGCAGGCAAACACACAGCTACATACACGTAGAACACACATACAAGCAAACAGACGAAGACACGCGTAGACACAGATACACATACAGACACATACACACAGTCCTACATGTGCAAACACACACACACACACAAACAAACACACACAGACACACATACATAGATACACACCCACAGACACACAATACAAATATCCTTACACACAGAGACGCACTTATACACAGGCACTCACGCCAACATACATATACACACAGGCACATGGATAGATAGATAGATAGATAGATAGATAGATAGATAGATA
>CAJHNH020001582.1:52500-140000 GCA_905116865.2 Candidula unifasciata | reverse complement strand
TTCTTCTTCTTCTTCTTCTTCTTCTTCTTCTTCTTCTTCTTCTTCTTCTTCTTCTTCTTCTTCTTCTTCTTCTTCTTCTTCTTCTTCTTCTTCTTCTTCTTCTTCTTCTTCTTCTTCTTCTTCTTCTTCTTCTTCTTCTTCTTCTTCTTCTTCTTCTTCTTCTTCTTCTTCTTCTTCTTCTTCTTCTTCTTCTTCTTCTTCTTCTTCTTCTTCTTCTTCTTCTTCTTCTTCTTCTTCTTCTTCTTCTTCTTCTTCTTCTTCTTCTTCTTCTTCTTCTTCTTAATTATTATTATTATTATTATTATTATTATTATTATTATTATTAATATTATTATTATTAATAAAATTATCACATTATAACACCAAATGTTGCATTCAATATGAAATTATGGCTGGCATATGAGCGTAGTCTGACAACGTACTGCTGGGGGTTGGGAGTGCGATAACTACTGGGGTTGATTTCAGTCTGTTTCGTAAGTTGATATTTGATAAACTTGATGTCAGGATGGCTCTTAGCTTTCTTCAAAAACGAATCTTTAATTTGGAGCAGACAGTGGCCATCACGCCTCTAAAACGTTTTCGTCGAAAGTGGAAAAAAGAAGTAATTTGTATCATATTCCCCCCACCCCTAGCCCCCCCCCCCCCCCCCCTCTTCTAGGACCGAGGTCTGTACGACTTACATCTCAGGATGAGAATCATACAGCTTTAGATCGTAGAAACCCTGTTTAACCCTATAGCTATAAAACAGTAGTGTATTTGCCATAAGAGAACGATTACCATTTTTTTTAAATGTAGGTGTTTAAAAACATACTGTGCACACTACTATCCAGTGCTGTTTATTTGTTGTGTTATGTGTATTTATCCAGTAATTAAAATAATATGTTTAGTATTCGTGTCTGCTGTAGACCTAGGCTAGATTAAAACTGGCAAATCAGAGTTCATATCCTGCCACGCCAAGCAGGAAGTTTAATATACATTTTAAAAAGAGCAGGGTCGGAGTAAAGCTGACGCCACGAGAAACTTTCGCTTTTACTCTGACTCCAGCATCGAGTTTTTCGCATTTTTCATGATTATATCAGATTTGGTAACGCTTTTATTAACAACATATTATGTTATTAGCTGATTCATATTTACAGGCTACTGACAGCACTAGATATTGTTCGATTAGAATGCAATTGAAAATAAAAAGCCCATTGGAAGTTTTAAAATATACATAATTCTTTTTTTTTTCCATAACGTTATCGTTAGCCAATGGGCTTTACGAATTTTGTGAAACTGAGACATTAAATACGAAATTATATTAAAAGCACTTTAATTTGGCTTCAGCGCTTTTTAAATTGGTAGTAAGTTAAGCTTACAGAGCACAACATAAAACTGCTCATTTACAAAAAAAAAATTTTAACAATGTCCCTCTAGTAAGTTAAAGCAAGTCATAGTGTACATATATATTTTTTTTTTAAATTAGACCAAGCAGTCCGCTAATTTAACGCGCTCTTCGGGGTCTATGGTATTTATAAGTAACAAAGTATAGACAGTTAATGTTAGCGACTTTTGCGTTAACTGACACCTAAAATATCGGCAGGTTCTGTGATCTGTTGGGACTAACTGAGTGGTCATGTTTGTGAGACTCAAATGGGCGATGTGGGCCTTTGTTCTCTTTATAGTTTGTACAGGTAAGTGAATTTTATTTGTTCAAAATATTTGTACATTTAGCCTAATATTGTCATTGATGTATTGTATTTCAATCATTCAATTAGCATGTTCTATTCAGAACATCACTCCCGTCACAGCAGGCATGAAAGTCTCTTTTTTTTCCTTGCCTACTCTCCAGCCCTGTGTACTTTCATAGTCAGTGCATCTTCAGTTTCCTGTATCGACGTCCACGAAGGTCGACCTCTGTCTCGGTTTCATTGCTGTTAAATTAATTGCAGCGTATTGTATTGTGCTTTATTTCTTTACTGTTCTTTGCTTAGAAATTCTTATTTTCTCCCAACTCCCCCCCCCCCTCCCCGCCCAACCACTTACGTTATTTTTTAATCTGTAAAGTTGACCTCTGCTTGATGTATTAAAAGTTAGATTAGCATCCTTTACCTGACGTTGTTTTGGCTGCTTGGTTTTTCTAGGCAAATTCAGTAGTTTCTATTGTCACTGCACTGTAGGCTCTTGATACCATTGTTAAAACCAAAGCTAGACAGTCTGCTGCCAGTTCGCTTGCAACTGGGCTCGAACCCAGCAACCCGGCATTTCAAAGACTGATAGCAACGCCTAAGTGGACGACAATGCTTGGTGTATTACCGCTGTTTAAATTTGCACAGCTTTGGTTCGGCCCGCTGCATATATATATGTGTGTGTGTGTATATATATATATATATATATATATATATATATATATATATATATATATATATAAAACCTTCCACCATGTATGTCAATATGTGTAATCGTCATCCCTCACACGAACTATATTCATTTACCTAATGGTCGGCAAATTGCGGCTCGCGAGCCTTACGCGGCTCTCTAGCGACCTGAGTGTAGCTCAAATCAGTTTTGACTCCGAAAAACATGGTTTCTTACAGGTTTTTGAAAAGAAATTTAGCTCAGACAAACACATTGTAATCGTCCTGCTGCTGGTTTTGGGATTTTTTGACTATTTAATGTGTCGTCCACTGATTCACCCATTTCTATGACAGCAGTAAAGATCATCGTAAGCACGGTGGCTAGCAATGTTATTAGCCCACACCACGGCCAAATGTTTGAATCCCAACAACAGATGAATCTTTCAATGTCCGTGTCACCCGTCCATAAAATGGGGGCCAAGGACGAAGCTGGGAAATCAAGTCACAGCACTGTTCTGGGTGAATAAATAAACCCGCCTTTGCTGCACACTGAACCCGAACCACTCAGTGACGCCAAATCTAATATATCATTATAGAAGAGGGTGGGTGGGGTCCTTGATGGACATGGCGGGGTTGGGGGGGGGGGGGGTCTTAGTCCCTTTTATTTTTTTTCTAGAAGTGGGTTTAAGCTTTATTTAAGTGCTTAATAAGTATTATAATAACGCTTATTGCAATTATTATTTACTAAATGCCGAAAAATATAACTTATTTGAAATAATATTAAATGTATACAGAATATTTGAGAACTGTTTTGCATGGTTAATGTGTTTTCGGGTGGGCGGGGGAGTGGAAGTGGTTGTCATTTAGTATACATATTTGTTTTTAATTTTGCGAATAAGGGTTGAAGGGTGCTTAGATAGTGCAAAGCGCCCGAACACTTTTGTTTCAGCACATATGGAACCACTGCCATGACAGCCACTTGCTCTAAAGGCAATCCCGCCATTTTTTCAAATTATAACAATTTGCTAATATAACAATTTGTAAGAAAGGCCAAATGAAGAACAACCTGTCGTACCTGCCTATCATCGAAAGAAGAAGGTGAATAATCAAATCATCAGAAAAACCACTAAAACCGGCTAAAGACGATTACCACGTTATGGACAGATCAGAGGCGCCATTTTAAACCTCAGAACACGGTAAATTAGACTCCACAGTCAGGGGATGTGTTCAACATCACACCGACCACCTTTATTTCCCCCATATGTCCTGGTATCAATTTTAGGCTGGGTGGAATCGAACATAATTTATGATCATCGGTCTGGATGCCGATTCGAACGTAAGACATTCTCTCCGGCAAGCATGATTCTAGCCATTGTGCAATCGCTGTTTTTGTTAATATAGTACACACTTACTCTAAAGTTTGTTATCGCCTGTAACGGATTTGGCCACGACAAGTAATAATAGTACACTTTACATATAATATGTATAAAGGCCATAAAATCAGGACATGTCTATATTATCTCAGGAAAATACATATAAACGTTCGCAGATACGTGCAAATCATTGACGTGTTCAAGCACGCCGTTGTAATGAACGTGTATTTATTAGGACGGGTATCAGGGACAAAAGCAAGAGTTTGGGGCTGTGTACATGTGAGGGAGCGGGTGTCGTCTGCACGTATTTGGGTAGACATAGTTTATGTTTACCGTAGTCATTGACATTTTAGAGTATGGGATTCGGGGTCGTTTACAACAGTGTTTCTGAACATTTTTACACCCGGATCCCATCAAAAGGAGGTAAAACTGTTTCGCGGCCCACCTGACAGTTACGCGATTTGTAGTTCTTATTCCCAGCCAAGACTGGACTAGATAGAGATTATCTAACCATCATGTGCCCTAAAAAAACTGTCTTATGGTGTTGAACGTGTTTCTTTAATTTGCTATGTTTGCTTATCAAGTCTAGGGTGCTAATCCTACAGACTGCAATCTTGTAAGACACAAACTACCTACCGTACCCCAGTATATGATAAGGTAGAGATTTGTGCCGGCCCACCTGGATCTATTCACGGCCCGATAGTTGGCGGTGGTTCCGTGGGTTGAAGAACACTTCTTTAAAAAAAATATTTTTCAACCGAGTAAAGGAGTTTCAGCCCCCACGTAACCCGGCGACAATCTGACGGTCCTGTACTTACTTATGTTCAGTGTATGTATTGAACCCGGATATATCCTGCATATTTTTTAGTTTTGTTGTTTATCTACATCTCTTCTTTCCAGTCAGTCATTTACAGAATCTTGCTTTCATAATAACCTTTCAGAAAACTTGTCGATCAATAGCAAGATGTCCGCGTCCGATACACCCATCTGGAGATCATCCGCCACATCCTGCCCCCATCTTCTCTCTGACCTTCCTCTTCCTCTCTTCCCATGCATACATCTCTGCATTATTAGTTAGTTAATTAGTTAGTTAGTTGGGCACTCCGGACATGTCCATAGGTGCTCAGATCCTCCCCTCAGTATGAACCCCAACGTCCGATGGCTAATAGTACCAGTTCTATGTTGATTAACAAGTCTTCTGACGTGTCCGGTGTGCGTCTCGTTTTTTGCTAAGCCGATCTTAATTCCCAAGTCTGCCATTCTGGCGAGTGATGTGGATTCACTGCCACCAAAGTCCTCTATCCTTCCCATTTCTCTGAGGGCATTGATAATATCAGCATGATCCATAGGCCGACCGTCAGTAGAAATAGCGGATCCAGCCAACCTGTCAGCTCTTTCATTTCCATCGACGCCTGCGTCCCCGGAACAAAAATAAAGGTGACTCCACGCACAGTGAACTTCTGAATTGATTCAAGCCATTGTCTTCTCACTGAACCTGCCTGAACCCTCCGGATCATACTCATTGAATCACTGAGTATACATATGCGGGTGTATTTTTGTGTTTCAAGCCAGGCAAACGCTTGCGTCACTGCCATCACTCCCATCGTCATGCTGCTGGTTGTCATGGAAAAGGCGCATTTGGCTTCTTTGACTGTTCTGCCCGCTGAGCGTGCTGTAAATGCCCATGCGCTTCTTCTTTGGCGTATAATGGATCCGTCTGTATAGATTAGTGCATCTGCTTCGTCTGAATTTTACCTGCATTATTGTTCTCTCTAAACTGTCGTGACGTTTCAAATGACCAAAATATTTAAATTTTCTGGGGGTTTTTTCTCGTATTTAATAGCCAACTTCCTTCAATATTCAGTTCTTGTTGTATGGATGCATTTGTTCTTTTCTTTACCCATGGTATTCTTAGAACTCGTTTATAACATTTGCATTCCAAAGCACTGATGCCCTGTTCAGCCGGTTTAGTAAGTGTTTAGGTCTTATTTAAGCATGTTTCAATGAGAAACATGCATGCTCTTAGAAATCAAATGTTTGTAGTTGTGTCTGTCCCACTCCATAATCTATTTAGTTATTTTAGTCTTTGAAGATCAATTAATAATTCTTGTTTAATTTCTTTCATTGTGTCCCTGTTGTTGTAATTAATGACCCAAGATATTTAAAATTTTCCACAACCTCCAATATTTCCTAGTTAAAACTTGTTCTCTCTACTTACGGTGATATTACTTGTTTTTTTTTTTAGTTGCAGAGTATTGTGGTCATTTCAATAAACGTTAGCAGTCTAATGTTACTATCATTGTTTGGGAACGGTTAGTTGCGTATCCTCTAAAGGACGTTGCAGAACCAACCCCAACAGCCCCTGGCTATTTTGTTTTTTTTAATGCAAATTTGCGTCCAGTAGTTTGTCATTGCTTTCAGGACGGTCGGATTTTTTTTAATACCACTGTCGAAACCAACGCAAGGCGCATGGTCCGCAGCTGGGATCGAACCCGGCAATTCGAAGCGTTCGCATCGACTTAGCCACAGAGCCGACGCTATCAATGTAGAAGACTTTTCTTGACATGGGCGAATCTTGCTAGTCACACTCGCCATCGCCATGGGCTGTCAGCCCTCCTCAACCACATAGCGCAATATAACACTATCGTCTGAAAATGTGGAAAGGTGCTAATCAACAGTCTAACAAATAATAACTCTTTCGCACCGTGAACACAGAAAAGCTAAATTAGTCATGAACCCACGGAACATCTTGGGAGGATCCCTTTTAAAGCATTACAATTTTACACAGATAACTAAAACATTGTTTAACAATCTTTATTTTAACTTATTTCCCGAAATGTATAAGGATCTGTCAAAGGGGTAAACACAAACAGATTGTAACATTCAATGTAACACATCCCCCGAAACTTAAAAAACACAATATGTATTGGGTGAATGACCTGTATCGCTAAGACTTACGGGGGAAAAGAATCAACCTGGACAAGAAGCTATTTCAGTTATAGAGATTCCGTCTAGACTCCATTTTTATTTGATATTTTCCATGCAGGGGCACGCAGAACCTTCAGCGTTTTTAACTACGATTTTCAACTATAGGTCACTACAGCAATGGCGATATATCCGCATTTACGAGATTGCCTCACAACCAGAAGCGACAAGATTTAGCTTTTTCGGGGCGACAGGCTTAAATTAGTTGACTGGTTCTCGACCTTTTGACTAAGGTCAAAAGTTCGGATAGGCCAAACCACTAACAAACTATAAACGCGGAGAATCGACACAGCAACTCAAGGGTAGGGGTTTCCCATTGGCTTGGTAACTTGATTTAACCTTCGAGTCATCAAGATACCAAACCTTATTTGAAAGAAAATATTTAATAGTCTGTATCTTCGGGTTTCAAAGAAATTCCCCTGGTAATGTTACATACTTATTACCGACATTATACCCCTACGTGGAATAGTAATTTTTAGAGAGCTTGTACAACTTTTCAAGTGCAATATTACATGTTTCTCCCCGCGTTTCTCAGTAACAAACGTGAAAGTGGATGATGATAACATTTTTATTCTCTGCAGTTTGTTATTGGAGCTGGAAAATTAGTTATAGTTCTTATATCGTCTAGTTGTTACCACAGGGATCTTCCTGTGAAACAAACTGTCAGTGTATCAAAACTAACTGAAGTTATAGCACACAAACATGTACGATATAAGAGAAAGAACAAAATCAACCTAGTGCATTGAGCCATTTCAAATTTCTACAAAGACTCTTATTCCTATAATACAAGTCCAATTAATGTTCATATCCAACCTGTAAACGCATTTTAATAACTGTACATATGTCACTTTAATTTGCCAACCTATTGTTGACACATCTTCTTCTTCTTCTTTTGACTTCAGACTGATACCAGATTTTAGCCCAGTGTCGTGGTACTCTGTATTTGTCTTGCGCTTCTTTGGTTGGCTTGAGTGATGAATCTGTTTATATTTTTGCAGGTTTCGGTTACACCATCTATCCATCTCTTTCTTGGTCTTCCTCTCGCCTTTTCCCGAAGATCTTCTGTTGCAAAAGATCTTATGTGCTTTCTTACTAGATGGTTGAACCTTTTCATTCTTTTTCTGACAATATATTCCAGACATGGTCGTGTTCCAACTTTCTCTTTAATGCTGGTGTTCGTACCCTGTCTCTTCTTGTTTTGTTAGTCACCTTGCAGAGACAGCTCATATCACATGTTGTTGGTTTATGTTCTAGTGGTGTAATCATTGACACATAATGGTATTATATCAGGCTCGGGATGAAGAGGGGCTGAGCCAAACATCGTAGTGTACCAAGTCAAGGACTTATACAATTCAAAGCCTTCCGACACTTCTTAAAGGTTATCACATAAACAAGTTCTCAACCACTTTGGGCTCATCGCAGAGACAGGTGTCCAGCCCCTTCGTGGTTACGCAGAAACAGGTTCCCAGCCATTTCGGGCTTATCGCAGAAACAGATTCCTAGCCCTTCGTGCTCATCGCAGAGACAGGTTCCCAACCAGGATGCCTGGCCAACGTTGGTAGATTAGATCGACATTTTCTTTAGAGTCGGAATACATCTACCAGAGAAGCGAGGAACCAAAAACATGCAGATAAATTAGCCAGATTTGTAAACAAGTGTGCATTTGAAGCTTTAGTAATATAGTAAGACCAAAGCACAGACGTGAATAAATAGAACTTTCCGGATGAGTTTACAACCGGTGAACACGAAAAAAGATGTCAGTGTACACAATTTATCAGCAGGAATAAAATAAACTAGCGCCAACATTAACAAACAATGTTAGATAACTGGGCATTCGTTAGCTTTTAAACGACAGAAAGAAGCTTGCAGATATGTTTGGAATCCGAAAGATGGGCAGACAGTCCGGTTTCGCACCACTTGGCGGGAAATCTATGCCTGCCATACTAGCACATATACGGAAGAGTGCAATTTTTTTTAGATAATCTAACCAATTATATATAATCAACGTGCAGAGATATGTAAAGACCAACGTTTTATTAGACTGCAACTGTACCAGTGGATTTTAAAATGTGCGCTGGTTGTTGAAGTTGCGGACGGGGTAGTTACTTTAATGCCCAGACTGACGACAAATAAAAGAACTGGCTATCTGCTTATTTCTCGCGACCTAGAATATGTTAAGTGTTAACATTTTACATGCCAGCGGGTTAAGCTACTAAATGACTAGTTTCTTTTCATATCCAACACAATCTATAAGTATAGCTGGTGACAGTTCTAAAATACGACATAATCTTTAATGGTGAATGCAGTTCCTGTATTGTCAGAGGGCGTCACTGTGTGTTCTAAGGGAGCTATGTGAAATCCGTAGGGAATTATCCCAAGGTTGCAGTAAGGGGGAACATATACCGCCCTATCGCTGTCTTCAATTTCATCACACATCTTTAAATGCCAGCGGTAATATATTTGAATAAAATAGCAGTCATTTTAAACTGAAAAGCCAGATCAAATATTGCCAGTGTACAGGTAGTGAATAGTGTCAATAAATCAATGTCCTGAATACTGGGGTTTTATATAGAATCTTTGAAGGGGATCCTAAGGTATACATTTGGGTAGATAGAGATTTTAGTGGTTGTTTTTTTTTTAACGTCTACTGTGTCAAATTGACATGACAGGCTAAACGGACTAGTTTCTCACCGTTCCTTTGAGAGAAATAATGTGCTGATAGTGCCCTGGTTAACTTGAAGACAATAGACAAAGAGTTGTTTAATGAAGGAGCTTAACAAATTTTTCTGCATTGTGAGATTGAAAGTCTTGGCAAATTCCCATTATGATGGTACTGAAGCATCTTAAATCTCATATTCACCATTTGGAGAATTGCGTGCATGCTAGGAATGTAAAAAAACAAATGGCTTGTTTACTTGGATGCAAATAAGGAATTTGTCTGCCAGGGTTTGAACTTTGTCGTCACAAGTTCCCAAATATTCAAGACTTACAGGAGTATACAGCAAAAAAAAAAAAAAAAAAACCTCAATTACTCTACAGCAAAAAACTAGCTCCACTCCAATGACACAATCCCGCAGTCTTGAGTGACAATATTTAAAGCATAAAAGAGGAAATATGGACAATATGAAAATATACTTGTTCACTTTCGTCAAAGCTCTTTGGGAGAAAGTGAACAATGCTGAAGTCCCAGTAGATGATTCCGGGATGGAGAGAATGGTGCAGGGGAGGGGGTGAATGATCTGGGGATCTGTTCGACACTCGGGAAAGACAAGACGGACATATAATCAAACTGATGCTGCAACTGGTACAATCAAAATTTAAACTCCTCTCTGACTGGCTGCTGAAGATGAGGACGGAGAGCTTATGGGAATGTTCTAAGTGCTGTGATGTCACTTCTGAATTCAGCTCAGTTCAACTGATATTTGTTTTCTTTTCCATCATAGAGTCTATGAATTCTCCCCCCCCCCCCCCACTGTTTATATCAGTGGAAAAACCCTCTCATAGCACTAGTACAAGTCAAAATGTTTTTTCGAGTTTTGGTTACAAATATATCGATTCGGATAAATAATAAACAACAGAATTTAGATTTCGCTTCTACTGAATTAGGCAAAACACGAAGATTAAAACCTTTTGAATGTGATTCACGGTAACAATACAATTAAAAACATCTAATAAAGTTTAAATCTCAACGAATCAATAATGTGCTTATATTATTCTATTCTTCCTGAACAGGTATCCTGCCTAGTGTCTGGAGCAGAGAAGTTGAAAGACACCCAAACGATGGCTGGTACAACAATCTCATACACCCAGACTGGGGTGTTGTAGGTAATGTATAACCATCGTCATTATCACAATAATGTACACACTACGAACCTTTCCATACATAGGAACATGTGTATGATTTAAATGGAGACCACGTTTATTTATATTGAAAGCTCCACATTACCATTGTTTCGAAAACACTTTTCGATGCGTGTCCTCCCTGTTGCAGAACACATATTAAGTACAGCTGGGGATATGCTTAAACTGGATTTGGTAATTAAAAAGAAAGTTTTTTCTGTGTAGGGAAACTTATGAGACACTAAAATTTCCCTCAATGCGCATCCCTGTTTTATATTCTTTTTTTTTAAAGAATGTTGCTTTTCTTACGCACCGTTCGGTCATAAAGATTTTGCTTCTATTGCTCAACTATAATACCCTTAATTTTCACTGTTGTCAGAACAATCCTTGAATCTTTTTCTCTCTCACAGTGAGCGAAAATTGACTGATATCTTATTTTTATTAACCTAATAATTTTATTAGAACTTACTTCTTACAGTATTGAGCTATACATTGCTGGGAAGTAAAAGTGGCCAGAGTGAGGTTTGCAGCACCGCTTATCGTGACGATTAGTCAATAAGATTATGTTACTAGACGTATACCAGATTGGCCACAGACCGATATGGCTTCTTCACTTTCTTGTGTGTGTGTGTGTGTGTGTGTGTGTGTGTGTGTGTGTGTGTGTGTATGTGTGTGTGAATTGGGTTATTGGTCTTCTGTCATAAGCAATGAATCGATAAGTGTGTCCCCTCGGGGCTGATACCTAAAAGGTTACCATGCCATCCTAAGATTTAAAAAAAATCTCAATCTGGAGGGCCGACCAACAAGGCAGATGTCAGATACCCATTCAACCCCCAAAGAAGTTAAAATTATAGCACCCGTACACGGCTACACCAGCCAGGAGTAACCTGCATTCCTATACGGGTAAGGACCTCAGCTACTGTGAATCGTTTCACTCATTTAAGGACATCATGTTTATAGGCCTGACTGATCTCTCCAGTAAAGTAAAAGTAAAGTCAGCAGAAGTGAACCAGTGTCATTGCGCACGGTTATAAACCATTATTGTTCTGCCACTAGTACAGACAGCTGTACTGAAACTGTCAGTCTGTGTCGCCGTCCGCACACAACTCGGAAGCTACAGCGACGTCCCTCCATTTACCCAAGTGTGTTGACTCTGGTACCCATTACCCAGAGGCTGGGTGAACCTCGGGAACAGCCCGGTTTCGAACACCGGCCGTGGGCTGCAGCTAATAGCAACTGGATTTGACAGCGAGTCTCCTATCGACTGCGCAAATGCTTGACATCCGTGGTCTGAAGTTACGTGTGTTACTGTCAGTCGCCTACATTTGTGACAGCTCCGAGATAACATAACACTTAGTATCACGGATGCGTCTGCTACTTACAGAATGGGGACATCATTCCTGTTTTTATTTTATCTTGTTACAAGTTGTGCATTTCTGTAGATATTCCTGACCAAAGCAATGTTTCACACACACACACACACACAAATATATATATATATATATATATATATATATATATATATATATATATATATATATATATACATATACACAGGCATGAACCCGCACAGGTTTTATACTGTGTGTTATAGTTTTATAATATGTGTTCATGCACATGCTTCACCAAGTTGTAAAAGTAATTTTGATGGTCAGGGAGAATCTCTCGACTTCTGACATTTTATTTGCTTTCCTCTCTTTCTTCAAATCATCATCATCATCGTCAGTTATCTTTATGCACAGTGGTAAATGAGGCTTCAGATAGGACTTTCCACGCTTTCCTGTCCTATGCAATCTTCAGTAGTTTTCCATGACAGAGATGCAACATTTAATTCTTTATCTCTGTTGACAAACACGGATGACATAGATAGATAGATGCCCTGGTCATGTAAACAATAGCTTATGAAGACATCGAAATGATGTTTATGTTAATTAAAGTGATGTCAACTAATAATCACAAGCAACATTAGGGGTTAATTGAAAAACAGAAGGGTAAAAGTTGAATCTTTAATCACAACATCAAGAAATAGAGATAAATTACTATGTACTTGTTCAACAAGCAGAAAGCAGTATGATGGTGATTTGTGCGTGCTAAAGCTTCCACAAATTCACCTCTACGACCCTAACGGGTCACTAGTTATGTTGTTGTTTTTATTTTGACCACCAGCCTCTTTAACACAACTATTGTAGATTTCGTCATTATTTTTCATAATCTTGATGACCATCATAACTATCATGTCAAAGTCATGGGAAGTAAAGGTGACCGGCGTGATACTGATCACATCACCTACCACATGCGAATAATATTGAGCTGTAGGTCTAGCCCTAATTGTCCAATAGTCTTAATGCATTTAAAAAAGTTCGTTTACTACATGAAAAAAAAAAAAAAAAATAACAAGGGGTGAGTACATTTCAAAAGTAAGGTTTAGGTTTAGGTTTAGATGACAAATCAACATCAAGGCACAAGGGTAGTAACTCATAAGTGCTCTGTTCTACTTCTGACTCAAGCCTGGGTCCGAAGAATCTCAGCGAAGTGCACCATCTCCGTAGCACCGGCGAGGATCCTGGAACACTGTAGGTAGATTTTTAACTCTAAATTTTGCCCGGCCAGCGCCGTTAGGCTACTCTCTATCGATTTCATACTGCCAATGGATTTTGTTTGTCCACAACAATAAAGACCAAGACCTTTACTACCCAAGTTAGGTTTAAATGCATAAATTAAATCTCATTCTTTGGTTATTTTCTCCAAGGAATGCAGATATGTTGAAAAAGGAACAGGCAGGCAGAACGGAAGTTTCTGTAACATATGGGGATAAACTGATGCAAAGCAAGCTAGATGTTTTAAAGGTCTTTTTGAGCGAGTGAACAGTTTGGTAGCGCGCGCGCACGCACGCACGCACACACACACACACACACACACACACACACATACACACACACACACACACACACACGCACACGCACACGCACACGCACACGCACACGCACACGCGCACGCGCACGCACACACACACACACACACACACACACACACACACACACACAAACAATAAGGGTGATTATCATGGCGAATAACTATCATAGTATTTTTTTAAGTCAAGAGATAAAACTGTAATTATCTGTTCATGGGAAAAATTATTAGAGGAATCCTAAGATGGCTGCTGCATACCAGGACTGAGCGCGCATGGGAGTTACCAATATGTGGTTACTGTCACAGTGGTGACCATCTTTTTGTCATCATCAAGTGCCTTGACGACTGGCGTGGAGATCATGTTTCTCCACAATCTGCGATTTGCAGCAGCGTGAATCATTTCGTGTGTTGACACACCTCCATGTCATGACAAAAGACTTCAAGAATCTTCTCAGTTGTCTTCCCCTGTATTTCTTTTCACATATCTTTCAAGAGGTCACAACATATTCCAGTTTCCTTCTCTTTATTACATACCAAAATTAAAACTTAAAAAAAAAAAAAAACATTATTTTCCCCCGATATTTGCAATAAGTTGTCTTAGAGTTTTTGCCTCTTTCGAGACATCTGTGTTGCTCTTTTCGACTGCCCGATGAATTATAAGGAATCTTTTGTAAACCCACTTCTACGAGGCCTCAAGAAAATGTTTGGCTTGTTCACTATTTGGCTTATTTATGTACCAGGTACATTCCTGGAAAGCAAAAGCGGTCGGCGTGATGTTCACCACATCCGTCACCGACTGATGATTGGTCTTTGAAATATCAGTCTAGCCGTATACGCCTAATACGCTTGAAGGTGTTAAAAAAGAGTCCTTTACTTTCACTTTGTATATTTTGCTCTATGTTAACAGTAGTTCATTAAAATAATCTGCCTCATAAAGGTTCAAATATGACAGTATGCAGTTATCCTCTTACACATCCATGTATACACAAAATAGTTTATAAATAACTCTCTTTAAACAAAAATGTTAAACCATAACAATTATTTAATATAAAAATTATTATTGTCAAGATAATATTCGAGGACATCGCCAGGAGCACTCGAAAATCTAAACCACTTAACTACGTAGGTTTCATTCGGCCACAAAGCAGGATGTAACCTGTGATAAGAAGCAGTCTTGTCGACATGGGCGTGTAGATTTGCGTCAACAGAATTTTATCTATAGATAGCCATGAACTGTGTCTCTAAAAAATATGGTATAGATTGTGTGCTGTCAGTAAGAGACTTAAGTAGACATTCATTTTCTTATCCAAGCATATTCATGCAAATGTCAACAAGGGACGCGCAACAACGTTTTTTTGTGTTCAGTCTCCCACTAATTTAGCGGGGTTGACATAGTTGCATCATCATCATCAGGTGCCTTGCCGTCTGGCGTTGGCGATCATGCCTCTCCACAATCTACGATCTCCTGCAGCATGTATCAGTTTATGGTGGTATAAAATAGATAAATATTAATGTTCTTTAGAAAGAGAGGAAGTAAACGAAAAATAATGATGAATACTTTAGTTTTACTTATGGCAGCAGAAACCGATGAATGTTTGCCAGTCGACAGAAAGGTCTTGGATTCGAATGCCACCTATGTAGATTTTATTTTTTTAAATTAATTACTTCAGACTCCTAAGTCGACTCAGCCTATAATTGGTACCGGGACATGTCATGCGAAATCAAGGTGGTCGGCAGGATGTTCAATACATCGTCTTTCCAGTGCCATCTACTCCAATAAATTATGGGTCTAGCATTGTGAGCCTGATGTGAGTGAGTAACATTTAACCTGTTAGGATCGCACAACGGGCAAAAAAAAAAAAAAAAAAAAAAAAAAACCACCCGGTGACACAAAGTGTCACTATTCGTAAGAGAATCACCCGGGAACAAGTGTCAGGAACCCCGTTTCAGCGTTAAATTAAATAAGGGCACAGACTGCAGCTCAAATAACAAACTGTTAAATCCCATTAATTTTTTCATTGGCGATAAGAAAAAATCAGGAGGAACACAGTCCGCAAAAGTAGATGTTTTCTCCCTGGTTTTCTGTCAAATCACTGTGAAATTGGCGTCCCCTAAAAAAAAAAAAAAAACGTGACACCAGCGTTATGTGACAATTGCTTACAGTAAATATGAAATATTTACTGGGAACTAAAGTCGGCCGCCCTAATTTGTATCACCTCATTTAATATCGATTGGTCTAATAATATATAGGACAAATACTATTTACCTTAAAAGCATGCAGACGTGGCAAAGAGTAGTTTTTGTACTGAGCCTACTAATACCAGTGACTGCAATACATTTCTAGAAGGGAAACATTTGCAGTAATAACCCCATACTCCATCTATACTCGGCAGCATTGTGATCGTGATAAACAAAATAATAAAGGACCAATACCGATATGTATATGGCGCAAGAAGCTTATGGTATTATCTTTTTTTCTATACAGAAAATGTACCATAAGTACTAACTGCTATAGTCTTATCCCCTGTCTGTTTTCTGTCAGTCACTGAGAAGAGAATTCGGTCAAAAAATGTACAAGTATGTCTACGCAAATAAAAGAGATACTACTTACACACTAAACTATATATACTTGCCATAAGCTAGACAAATAATGCTTAGTAAACGGCCAGACCAATCCTGTATGAACGATGTCAAGCATGACAATAGAGATAACATCGGCTTCTAGAGCACTGGCATGGGAAGGAGAACAAGCAGCCCAAACCGCCACACATTCAGTAACTGTATCAGACTCCTCGGTCATGATTCAGAACATCTCAGCATGTAGTATATGCTCTGAATAGGTAGAACGCTCTCGAAAATCGCACTTAACCTCCTTCACCTGGAACTACACACCTGGGTATGCTGGCGTAAAAGGTCATAATCGGACGGAACAACTGACAAGCAATGCACAAACGCTTGTGGAACGAAGCATATGCACAGTCGATATCGTCAACTATGTCGAATCTGGGCTGGTAAATAATGACTAATATGTGATAATAACACGACTGCCGCTTTCAGCCTAAGATAGAAAACATTATAACCAACCCCCCATGGGAATAGAGGTACAGTGAGTAGAGGTACCTTGGAGTGGCTGCTGCATTTGAGGACTGACCACGCGTGGGAATGCCCACTGTAGGGTGACATCCATTGTGATAATACAACATTGCATAACATATGATAATACGTTAACCTATTATCGCTAAGGTAAAACCCTGATCATTATAGTGTAGCCCACATCGTCATCTTATCAGTCATCCCCATGTGGGATGCAATTTTCCTTTATTTGAAGCCCCACCCTGGCATCTGCCGGGAGCCCTGAATATAGCCGGGGCATAGAAACGGCCTAGCCATAGATATGGCCTAACTGCTGAAAGGGGTTTCTAGGACCTCTCCACTGGAGATTCTCATCCGCATGGTGGTACTTTGTGTCACCGGGTGTTTATAGCTTGGATGATGTCCTGGTGGGATAAAAAGTCAGTCAGTCGTCATCTTAAAACAGAAACTCACAATAGGAATAGAGAATCATAGTATCATTCAGCGATCATTGATGACTGATTAAAACAAACTCTTTTTTTTTTTTAAAACCTCATTCCATTCTATTTTACAGATGCATTGTTCGAATGTATATATACATTTTATAGCAGCTGTTAAATCCCAGTAATTTTTTCATTGGCGATAAGAAGAAATCAGCAGGAACACAGTCCGCAAAAGTAGATGTTTTCTCCGAGGTTTTCTGTCAAATCTCTGTGAACACTAATAGTTTTTTCCCATTTCTCTGCGAATACTGCATTGCCTTTCTTGCATCTCTACACTTTTACTTGTTCAGATAAAATATTGCATCACTTCACCTATATCTCTGTGAGCAATATCATTTTTTTTCTCATGAAATAATCCAAAACCTTGCGTGCGACTCTATCAACTTGTCCAGTTTTTTCATCTCTGTCCCTGCATCTCTGTCAATATTATCACTGTTTATTATAAAACAATGTATTATATTACCCCAATCTCAGTGCATAGTTTGTTTCTTTTCGTCCCTTTTTGTGAATATAGTATCATTTGTACATCTTGTATTGTAAATGTAATTATCGTTTTGTAAGGGATTTCGTATGAGTATCTTCTACAAATTTCAAAAGCATATGTTGTTTTGTTCACGAATATCTATCTTCAACATCAAGATTCCTTCTTTGATTAGTTAGCTTATCAGTTGGTAAGTTAACTATCAGATCATCCTCAGTAAACATCAAACCATCCACACTTAAAGTGCTCTTATCCCGTCCTTAGTAAATTGTACAGCGTGTAGCAGCAGACACTTATCTAAGTGTGTTGGTTTACTCTTTTTCCGCTTCCTGAATAGTGCTCTTGTCTGGCCTCACCCGTTTCAAATTGCTGTATTCTTACAGCTTGACCGCTGCTGCAAATTCACAGCTGTCACTTGGTTCTCGCAAACGTCTTAATGCATGTAGAGCATTGATTATGTCAGATTGATCAATTACTCGTTCATAGCAAACATGCCTGCAAGTCTGTCAGCTAGTTTCACTTCTGCAAGGCCTAGCGCACACAAAAAAAAAAAACCTCGTCTTTGGCTATTCTCTGAGGTGGTCACAGTAAAAAACGTGTATTTTATTCCTCCACCTTCTTCTTTCTTCTTCCACTTTTTTTCTTCTTCTTCTTCTTCTTCTTCTTCTTCTTCTTCTTCTTCTTCTTCTTCTTCTTCTTCTTCTTCTTCTTCTTCTTCTTCTTCTTCTTCTTCTTTCTTCTTCTTCTCTACTTCTTTCTTCTTCTTCTTCTTCTTCTTCTTTCTTCTTCTTCTTATTCTTCTTCTTCTTCTTCTTCTTCTTCTTCTTCTTCTTCTTCTTCTTCTTCTTCTTCTTCTCTTCTTCTTCTTCTTCTTCTTCTTCTTCTTTCTTCTTCTTCTTCTTCTTCTTACTTCTTTCTTCTTCTTCTTCTTTCTTCTTCTTCTTCTTCTTCTTTCTTCTTCCTTTCTTCTTCTTCTTCTTCTTCTTTCTTCTTCTTCTCTATTTTTCTTCTTCTTGTCTTCCTCTTCTTCTTCTTCTTGTCTTGTTCTTCTTCTTGTTCTTCTCTTTTTCTTTTCTCTCTTCTTCTTCTTCTTTTCTTCTCTTTTTCTTCTTCTTCTCTTTTTCTTCTTCTTTTTTTCTTCTTCTTCTTCTTCTTCTTCTTCTTCTTCTTCTTCTTCTTCTTCTTCTTCTTCTTCTTCTTCTTCTTCTTCTTCTTCTTCTTCTTCTTCTTCTTCTTCTTTCTTCTTCTTCTTCTTCTTCTTCTTCTTCTTCTTCTTCGTTTTACTTCTTCTTCTTCTTCTTCTTCTTCTACTTCTTCTTCTTCTTCTTCTTCTTCTTCTTCTTCTTCTTCTTCTTCTTCTTCTTTCTTCTTCTTCTTCTTCTTCTTCTTCTTCTTCTCTTCTTCTTCTTCTTCTTCTTCTTCTTCTTTCTTCTTCTTCTTCTTCTTCTTCTTCTTCTTCTTCTTCTGCTCTTTCACTTCTTCTTTTCCCACTTAGGGTTTGGAGAGATATAAGGTACTGCATCTTGCTCTTCTGGCCGTCTCGATCAAAGACGTTTCGTGCTGTTGTAGAGTTTTTCTGATGTTATCAGTCTGTTTTGTTTTTGATCTGTCTCGTGCTCTTCGTTCATCTCCTCTTTTGGTGCTTGCCGCGTTTGGTATGGTGTCACAAGGCATTCTCCCTAAATGGGCAAACTATTTGATATGCTATCTGTGTATGTAATTTATATTTTTTTGTGATCTCATTTCATGGTTATATATTATATGGTAATGTATTATTATATTTCTCACATCCAGACATATATAGACTATTGCTCTACAATATGGGATGGCTGTTTCAAATCTGTAATCAAGCGGATGGCGTTACTGCAAAAGCACGCCATTTGCTTAAAAAATAATAACCATGGGACAGTGAGTTACGAAACATATTCAAGTATTATGCTACTACAGCTTCGTGAACGTCTACTTTTCAATAAGGCGAAATTTATTTACAAAATATTATCCCCAATGTAAAATCCATGTTTCTAGAATATCGCGTTTGACAAGTGAGATCAGATTAAATTGCCTGACAAGTGATACTTTACTTTGACCTATTTTGAGTAAGCATTCACATGCGTCCATTTTGACATACTGTAAGGTGACAAATAACAACGCTGAAAATGCACAGGTGAGAATCGCTAAAATGGTACCTAGGTGACTTTGGCACAGCGCCAACGAATTGTTATGTCCACTGAATTGAAAATTACTTTTTAAAATATGAATACGTTTGTATGATCAACAGCTATAACAATATCTCTATTTGCAAAAAAAAAAAAAAAAACATTATTAACATTCTCTCCCCTCTCCCCCCCCCCCCTTTTTCCCTGTCAGATTCTCATATGCTCCGTCGCAGTTTGACTAACTACAGTGATGGAGTGTACCTACCTTCTGGGGACGACAGACCCAATCCACTGATCATCAGCCAGATCTCATTCTCGGGTCCAAACAGTCTGAGCTCAGTTAGGAAAAGGAATGCTCTGCTGGTTTTCTTCGGTAATCCTGCTGCCTGTGCTGTTGTTTGTGTGTACGCATTCAGACACATCATTTGACCAGACAGAACATAGTGCACACATACACACACAAGCAATATGTCATGCTAACGGTTCCAATTTTTTTTTAAAATAATCAGTTTAAACATTTCAGGTTATGAATATGCTGCTGTTGCTACTGCAACTGCTGCTACTACTACTATATTTTCTCCGAGGTCCACACAATGATATCAACACCGTAACTGAAAACTGAAATTAACAAAATTATGATGATATTTAGAGAGTTATAATTTTCATAACAAATCTTTGTAACTCATGCAATATCAGACGTCTCCAAAATTTCCAGTTCTTTTCTCAACGATATTTGCTCTGCCTCCCAACGAAATTATACCACTTTATTTGCAGGCTGTATAAAGCGTTTTAATATATTTAAATCACTTAGAAGTGGCTTTTTAAATATCCAGATTTGTAGCTATAAAGGGTACATTATTCTGCTTCAAGAAGTAGACAATTTTCACATAACCATACCTTTTACATTACACCTTTTTTTTTCAAGGTCAGCAGCTGGTGGAGGAAATCCTTGATGCCCAGCGACCAGGCTGTCCTATAGAGTTTTTCAACATCCCAGTTCCAGTTGGCCACACATATAACCCTGAAAACAAGACGAATCTAGAAATCCCATTCCAGAGAGCCAGGTTCGACCAAAGCACTGGTTATTCTGCTAATAATCCACGTCAGCAGGTAATCATCGCGATGCCTTAGTACCCTGCATTTCAGTCTGTGCAAAATATTGAGTTACGATCTCTGACATCTTTCCTAGTATATTATTTAGAAGCTTTTAGATCAAGCATTAACAACAATCAGATGTACGCAGTTTTTAAAATTTCATGAAATATTTTGTTGACATCGTTGATATCAATGCCGGCGTATTGTTAATTAAATCAATTTTGTCCACTCACAGAGATAGACAGCAAAAGAAGTAGCGTAATGTGTAGATTACCAAGTATAGGACCTGTTCACGTTTCCAGGCCCATCTACCCACTTCCTCGGTCTGATCTAGGTCAGAGAGGTGTCACGTTGTACTGCTCTCTTCGAAAAAAAGTCTCTCGTGTGACCTAGGTTGACGCTGTGGGTAGGGGGTTTGAGTTAGGGCCAGTTCTAGATGTACTGGCTTCAATGAAAGGTGTGTCGACGTGTAGTATTGAACACGCAACATCAACGCTGACGTAATTGGAGGGAAGAGTCTGAGAAAGTATGAATAAAAGGTCATGTAGTGTGTATATGGGCCTGGAAACGGGAACAGGACCCAAGTATAGAAAAAAGGGATTTCCAGGGTTAGGGTTTGGAAAAGAAAAGACCCACTGCCCCCAACCCCTCCACAACCCCCCCCCAGACCCCCCCCCCATTCGCAGCATGTAAAAGTCGACCATTTAGGCATGTTTCAGTCATAGTCGGAGTTCATCTGCCTGGGAGGCAAGGAATCGAGTCTGCATTAAAAAAAAAAAAAAACCAGACTATAAAACGGATGTGCATGCAAAACTCAAATTCTGGATCATGTCCACAGTCCAGGAATGAACTAATAACGACAACTGTTTGCTGTAGTTTACACCTGGTGAACGCTAAGAAGAAGAAGTAGAAAGACCGAATGTGGTGGCACGCCTGTCGTGCGTCCATAGGCTCTTGATCGAAATAAATTTTCAAATTGCCTTGACTTCATAGATCGACCTGGACTAAATGAGACTAACAACTGTTAGTAAATATGGCATATAATAAATGCATATCGTGTTAAGTGTCTGATGGTCAATCAAAATTATATAGCGATAGTGTCCATTGTTGCTGCCGGCATCGTTAAGTTCATTCTCATTAGTGGGCCGAATCAGTCTCTGATTCTCAAAGAATTATTGATGGGTGTTGTTTTAATATTTTTTGTAACCTCTTCATTTCTTCCACGGTCTATTCTGCGTTTTTATTGCGCTTTTCTCAAACATCTCATCTGATAAACAGGCAATTTTCTTTTGTGTTCTTTGGTTTTTTAGTCAAAGTCTGTCACTGAAAACATGAAGATGATATAAAGCTTTTAAAGCTAAAATCACTGTGACTTGTGAATTGTAGTTTGTCTATGTCCACGTAAAGCAGGGGATGGCAAACTATGGCCAGGGCTTCAAAACTAGCCCGTCGAGCAATTTTTACTGGCTCTCGAGAGTGGTGTAGAATTAATATATTTTCAGCCTCTGAGCTCACAAAATAGCAGAACACAAAATTTATGCGTTTGTGTGCAAAAAGGAAAATAAATCCAAATGTCATCATAAAAAGAAAAAAAATTTTTAACCTTAACAATGATAAACAGAAATGTATATTACTAAATCTGTGATCCTGCATGTGAAACACGTATTGTGCACAAATTCAGATATTAGGAGACAGTGTTCGTCTGCGAACTTAGATAATAGAATATAAGGCAAGGACCGTTCTTTTACCCTAAGCAAACACATTTAGTAATGTATAGAAGGACTTTAGTTGGTGAGTGTGTATGGCCAGATGCAGAACGAGGAATTATAGTCTTAGATTATCACACAATAATATAATGTTATAGGGAAATCTGGATGGTATATTAAAAACAAATTATGGTTGGTATTTCTAAATTTGGCCTGTGAATCATAAAAATCTGTCCAGCCTTGATGTGTTCTGGACATGGGCTCTTGAAACCAGCTTTGAGATTATAACACTATTACCATATTCATGCTTAATAACCTCTATATCTCTGTTCGCAGATCAACGAGATTACGCCATACATAGATGGAAGTTTGGTGTACAGTGCCAGTAAAGCTACAGAAGATGCTCTCAGAGAATTCGCCGGTGGTCGTCTGGCAGCCAACAGCACCAATATCACAGACAGTTTCCCCATTTTGAACGACATCCGGCTGCCATTAGCTAACCCACCACCACCAAGAGATCATATCTTGCGACCTGTAGACCGATTTCGCAGTAAGACTGATTTGAGTACTTTATTGCTGAAATCTGTTCACCTTTGTAGACAATAGCTTTACACTGGTAATTGTACTGTGGACAGATTTGAAAATCACAGCTTTTATGGATGTCGGGTGTGACTAGCAAAAGCCTTTGTATTATAAAAAATTATCAACAGATTTCAGCGCAATCTTTGTCATCGCAAGTTATTGCGTGTTTATCTCAAAAGTTCCGTTCTCAGTTTGTCTACCATCACCCCCCCCCCCCTTTTTTATAATTTTTTATTTCTAGCCTGTCTATGCAACAGGGTCCGTTGCACTATGCTACTATAAACCATTCCATAAGTGTATCATTCATATCCCGCCCGCAGATATTTCTGTATCGTCTCTCTCTCTCTCTTCCTCCTTTGTCTCTCGCATGTTACTTTCCAGCGCAGGGCTCGATTCTCCATTCATTTTCCTTATTTTAATAATCACATTTTGTTTAATTTTCTCCTGTTTTTAAAATGTAATTTACTACCATCTGCATGATAAACATAGCTCGGTGTATGCTTTATTTTTTATCAAAGAGACTCTGAACTGCCAGTAGGGAAAATAATTATCTCCAACCGCCATTGCTTGTATTTACCATTTTTACTTTGTAACCGGCGGGAAGTGGGGGAAAAAAAGGGGGAGGGGGATGTTGAGCCTAGGAATTAGGGCCGCATGGCTAGTGCTGTCGCCATGGACTGTACATGTTAGGATTTTTTTCTGTATGTGACCCCGACAGCAAAAAAATCCATAACCCTATTCTATTGAAACATGGGTCTTCAGCTCGAGTGCCTATCGCTCTTTACACGCCCAGTCAGCCGCTTCTTTGACATTTTGAATACCTGTCTTGAAATTCAAGGGGACTTCAAATGAAAATCGTAAACGTGTGACAGAAATTCGGTAACCATGCCTTTGTCTTGTAAATAGGGCTGTACCGAATATTCGCTTCGTATTCACTTCGGGGCAGAATAGTGGACCTATTAACTATTCGGTATTCGGCCAAATAGTTGCAGTCGAGCCGGATACGAATAGTAGTTACCTTACACCCGCTTCTGCAAACACGGCCTTAACAGTGACAACATAGAACGACTGGTTTTGTTAAAAGCTAATGCAGCTTTCATGCATTAACTAAGCTGTCAGTAACAATTTACAAGTTTAGTTACTTGTTAAAATACTCACAAGTATTTCAGTCCTAGTCATTATTTACCACAGACTGACTGAAGGATGCAAAACATAAAATGTTTTTAAATGTTTACTATTCTGTACGAATACTAACTAGACATAGAAAGAATTTAAACTCCGGCCCCATCCAAGTCGATAATATAAAAATCAAACGAACGGAAACATAAAAATACTTGGGTGAAAACTTCAACTGCTCCAACTTGCTGAGAGAAGAAAAACAATCTAGAATACAATCTAGAAATAAAGTATACTATGCCCTTCAACATCAACTAAAGCCAAAGTGTCTGTCTCGCAACACCAAGATCAAAATATATAAAACGTTGATAAGACCAGTCGTTTTATATGGCTCTGAAACTCGAAGCAGAAATAAAGAGATGAGGCCTTATTACAGGTTTTCGAAAACAGTCTTAAGATAAATCTTTGGACCCATCAAATATGCTAACAGCAGGGGAATGGAGAGTGAGAAGCAACAACGTAACACATAATCTGTTTAAATCACCATTGATCACTGGCATCATGAGAGCTAACAGACTAAAATGGTTGGGGCATATTGAAAGAATGTCAGATGACAGAGCAGTAAAAACTGTATAAACTGTATACACAAGGGAGATGAATGGTCGTAGACCACGAGGCAGACAAAAAAGAAGTTCGAGAGATAATGTCCAGCCAGACCTGCAAACAACTGGTGTCACAAATTGTGAAGAGAAGGTCAGCCAGAGAGATGAATGGAGACGAGTGATATCTGCAGCAGTAAACTTCAAGGGCTCAGAATGCTAAAGAAGAAGATGACTATTCTGTGCTACTTTATGTGAAGTAAAAGTTCAGCGTACATTTGACATTATGAATGTTTTTGTTTTTTTTTTAAATATATATTTTATTTACTATTCGTATTCGTATTGGTTCCGTTATTCGTATTCGGCCGAATAGTGAAAATCACTATTCGGTACAGCCCTACCTGTAACCTATCAGTATTGCTGTTAAGGATGACAACTGTGTTAATCTTGTAATATCACGGTGCAGACCAATACGGCGACGTCATAGTTTAAAGATGATCCCCCAACGTTTGACATCACCAAAGAGGAGCAACGTTCTGTTATCCGTTTTTTTCCCTAAATGAATGAACGGGTAAAACCTATAGAAATCAATTATCGTCGTCCCCATGTGGAATGAAAATTTTTTTTGAAGCCCTGCCATGGCTTCTGCCGGAGGCCCTGAATATGGCCTAGCCATAGATATGGCCTAACTGCTGAAAGGGGTTTCTGGGAACTCTCCACGGGTGATCCTCATCTGCATGATGGCACTTAGTGTCACCGGGTGTTTATCTCTTGTATAATGTCCTGGTGGGGTACAACTACCTACCTACCTATAGAAATTCATTGGCGAATAAAGGAATAGAAAAGTGAAGAGTGCCTGTCAGTCCAGTAAATGTATGAATGGAGCAGGACTTCTCAACAGTGACTCTGGGGTCACTACTCTGTATGCCTAATTGGGTCGTAAAAAGCATATCTCAGCAGTCACCCCATTTTGAAACTGTTTACTTTAAAGACGCTTGTAATATTTCTTTAGCATTTGTTTTGTGTGTTTCTAATTTGACAGTTGTAGATGAGATACTTGAAAACTGTAATGTAAGGCCGTTAAATTGGATTATATGTACATATTTTTAATGCAAAGTAGCAAAACTAAACAATTTCATTAAGGATGATGTCGATTATGAACCAGTCCTATATTCATTTTAATTTGACGCCTAGTGTTTTTTAAAATGCCCTGTTTCCACCATCTTGTTGGTTGTCCCGTGCTTTCGGTTTCATGAAACATTGTCTTCTACTACTTTTTTTCCCGAAGAAGAGGACAAAAATTAAATTATTTCAAATTGATTACAGGATATGGAAATCCAAGAACACACGAGAACCCTTTCATGTTGACATTGGCAACAATCTGGTTTCGCTATCACAATTATATTGCTAAACAATTACATACAAAAAGTCCAGAAATGAACGACGAGGAACTGTTTTTCGCTGCAAAAAAGAGAGTAATTGCGCAGTACCAAGTAAGTGTTGAATGTCTAGAAGCGCAACTTTAGAGCACTTAGTTTATATAAAGTTAGTGAGGTTAATTAATGGGATTTGAAAGTAGAAAACTGAAGTAGTAGCTAGTGCTTTTAATTGATGTGACATGGCAGTAAAACAGTATAATAAGAGCAAACCGTTCTATAATTCAGTATTTTTAATACTGTTGAAGTAGCACGAGGGAAAACAAGTTTAAAAAAAAGTTATAGTTGGTAATAAACGTGCCGTGAGAATAGGACAATCCTAAAATGTATGTTTTCGTGTGTTAGTGTGTTTTTTCCACACACACAAAAAAAGGGGGGGGGGGGGGTGTGGAGGGGTTAGAAACAAGATGCCTGTACTCAGGATGCCTGAAAAGGTGCCGGTACTTACCACAAAATGGTAATTTCAGTAGCGCTGAAAAATATGATGTCTAAAATGTGTCATTACTGCGCATCGTTGTATGCCACAAGAAAAAAGTTATGGTTTTTGCTGCTGTGGAAGTAAAAATAATACAGTTAATATTGTTAATATGAGTTTGGTGAGCTGGTAACCATAATAGCCATCATGTAGCGACTATTACATAAAATAACCATTTACCGTCATGTGCCAAAATACAATGGGACCTGTTGACTCCATGTACTAGATGTTTTATGAGTGTTATTAGAAAAAGTCAGTATACACGAGTGTGATTAGTTTGGTGTTAAGGAGAAAAACAGGACATGATAAATACAATAAGAAGTAAGTTAGGTTTACATATAGTAGTAGACATCTTTAGCATAAAGCAGTCAAATAGCAGTCTATTATTATGAACTTGCATATAGTACTAGTCTAGCTCGGGGTAAGATGATGAAGTTTTTCTGTCGGCGAAAAGGAAGGGGGCGGGGGTGTGTGTTAACATCCTAAATTCCACAATGTATGGTGACAGCACAAGCTGTGCGGCCTTAAATATTCAAGCTCAGAGCCTTCTGTCTACACTGTCCTAAAAATCGGTAAATACAGACAGTAATGAAAACACAGTAATTATGTGGGCTGACATAATTACTAACATATGCACAATTTCGTGCAGTCCCTATGTGCTGTGCTAACTCAGAATCTGTTTTTACCCGACCGTGCTTCTCTGCAGACAGGAAGTTCCAGTACCAATATTGCACACCCTGTTGGCTCCTGATTTTGGAGAGAGGAATTATAGTTTTGCGATACAGCCCTAGTGTAGATGGCACTTTGATACCGGCGTCGGAAGAAATGTCTCTATAGCAACATCATTTTGACATATATTTACTTTCTAGAGTCCAGAGTCCATGGCACCAAATCGTCAAACCTGAAAGTTTATGCTCAGAGTCTTTCAATGGAATGACAAACAACAACACATACGTTAGAAACAACTTGAATTTATGTTCCAAAGGGTGAAGTAACGACATGTATTAGTAAACTAACTAACAATATCCTGTTCAACCAATCCGTGCTTTATTTGTGATGTACATATAGTATTTTCTCTGTTACAATAATATATATTTATGTCTACCAATTATGTCTAGTCATTCATTATCGCATAGCTTATATATTAATACTGTAAGACTGTAGACGTATAGATTGCCACATTCTATATATATTAAATTTGTTTTGAAACTATTATAGCAATTGTATTATGTTGTCTATCTTTGCGGATATTTAAGGTGATCTGGCATACCATTATTCTGTCTTAAAATGTATTACCATCTCATATGCGAATCCCTGTTCTTGCGATGTTTTGTTTAATCCTTGCCTGTAGTTCTCTAGAACAGTCTACTTCCATAATGTTTTCAATTGTCATATGCTTTTTGCAGCGGATCATTTATTCATTACTTGGGGTGCTTTGGAGTTCAACTTTCTTGCAGTAGAGCAAATAATGTTCACTCTCATTCTGTACCTGACATACATATATAGTGAAATAAGCCATTCCAAGTTGCAAGCTCGATAATTTCTTATTGCTAGGTATTTTTTTTAGTTCACTTGTTATTTGACATTTTCTTGTCACATCCTTAAACAATTTGTCAGCATGCCTTCCGTTTCAGCTCCTCTCCCACATTCATGTCCATTCTTCTGTTAATATTATTATTTTCTATGGGGGATTTAAAATCATTCTCACTTATAGCTATATTTTGTTTTTAAATATACATTTGCTCTGAATTTGTTTTTGTACATCTATGTCTGCCCGTTCATTTCCTTCAATTTCCACATGCGCTGGTATCCACATAATTAGTACTGAGCATCCTCTAGCTTTAAGATAAGTTGTGGCCAAGAAAATATCCTCTGTGATATCATTCCTACTACATATTTTGGTGTTTTTAAGAGCCATAAGCGTAGGTAGGGAGTTCATTAAAACAGTCATAGCTATGCCAGGGAGGCCACAGCAATAATCAAGAATTTTTTTTTTCAAAATCTGCTTGATATTAGCGAAAACAGCACTTTAAAAGAGTTCTGGATGTAAGTGTATTCAGAAAAAAATGCTATTGGTAAGGCTGCATACATTCTCAACGAACGCTTACATAAAGAAAGAGAAATATGAGCAACCGTCCAGTGATCTGAGGGTACAGTTAACGAAGCTTCCCATGAACATAAAGGAAATAATAAAAAATGCACCCGAACAGTGTCATTCATCACATCAAAGACAACTGAACATCAAATGCACCCGAACAGTGTCATTCATCACATCAAAGACAACTGAACATCAAATGCACTTTTTTCCCCCCTCAAAGTATTTTAAGGATTAAGAGTCCCGCGAAAATTGTTTTCCCTAAAAGGGGGCCGCAGCGAAAAAACAGTTTGAGAAACGCTGTACTAGAGTGTGTGTGCAGTGACTACAGTTGCTTATATTTTGCTTTCCAATGAAGAAAATTGTGATGTATGAATGGCTTCCGCACTGGCTTCAAATAACAGAGAATGGAACCTTGTTCAACATCAGGGAGCTGTACCCATACAAGGGAGGAAACATGAACAAATACTCAGGTATTTTAACTGTGTGCATGTGTGTGTGTGTCTGTGAGAGAGAGAGAGAGAGATAGAGAGAGAGAGAGAGAGAGAGAGAGAGAGAGAGAGAGAGAGAGAGAGAGAAGTGCTGCAGTCAGTATGGGAGAATGACAGTGAGAAATCAAAAGTTGGGAAGGGGAGGGTGTTATTAAAAACATATACCTAAACTTTATATGGAATTTAAGGTGTATTAAGTCACATAAATTAGGAAATTACAAAATGCACCTGAATAATTTTGGAAGGGTGTTTCCCAGAGTGCATATGCACACAGGGGAGAGTACCTACATGGCAGAAGGTGCCTGCTGAGGTACAGATTGACACACTCGCAAATTGGTGTCCTTGCGAGGGATCAGTCAATTCTATACAAATCCAGTTTGTCCCTGGCAACATTTTACTCATCGTCAAGATAAAAGGGCTTACAGCAGCTTGACTAGGCGATCTGTACAATCTAATAAAGACTGGTAACACTCGCAAACATCTGTCGGGAAGATGAAAGGCCACTTTATATAATAGTTCCCCGTGTGGGTTCCGGGGCCCCATTGTGGGAAAAGCAAGAATAGACCCACTGCCTACCCAAAAGCATGTCGTAAGAGTCGACTAATCGTGGAGATTTCTTTGAAGTCGGAGTATCTGCCTGAAGGGCAAAGAACCAACAGTCTGCATTAAAGTGAATCAGATCTGTAAAACTGATACACACCTAACACTCAGGTTCTGGAGCAGGACTGCAGTTTAGAAGTGGACGAACAACCAGAACTTTCCGCCAGAGTTTACAGCTGGTGAACGTGAAGAAGAAAAACAAAATAATAGTAAGTAGTTCAACGGCTGTATTTGTTTTAGATGGTTTATTCGTATATCCAGGTTATGATCCTAATGTCCACCCGGGAATCAGTACAGAATTTCAAGCAGCAGCCATGCGGTTTGGACACACTCTAGTACCAGCTGGGGTCGTCACCAAGTATGTTGATCTATGTAGACTAATGACACCAATGTTTGACAATATACTCGCATCTTAATGGCCGCTATTAGCACACACACACACACACATAAACAAACACACATATACATACATACTTTAGTACCAGCTGGGGTCGTCACCAAGTATGTTGATCTATGTAGACTAATGACACAAATGTTTGAAAATATACTCACATTCTAATGGTGGCTAATAGCACACACACAAACACTACACAAATATAAATATAGACATAGTTGTGAGGTTAGATGCCTGAGGAAAGTCATCGACCTATCCATGTTGTCAAGTCGTCCTGGTATTTATCGTTTGGCCTTTCCCGTGCTCTTGTTTCAACAATTTTACCAGTTGTTACTAGGTTTCTCAGTGCTCCTTCCTAAAGGATGTTAAAAAACATTTAACGTCTATGCCTAATTTCTCTAAAAAGTTTTCATCTTTTGAATAGGACTTTCTTGTTTGTTTTCCTATCAATCCTTTATTTGAATTTTAAAAAAAAATAATACGTGACCTTTAGATGACACTGTAGAACCAACTGTAGCATTTGTGACTGTGTGTAATTTCCCTAGGTAATTTCCTGTTTAGAAATTTGCTATTGCTTTCCTAACGGTCGGCTCTCGATACCACTGTTGAAACCAATGAAGTGCTCTGTAAAATCCCTCGCAGCTGGAATCGAACACAGCATCACGGAATTACGAAGCATGTTTGCAACACCTAAGCCACAGACATCGACTTTCCTTGATTAGACAAGCGAATTAATTAACGTTACATTCGTCCTGGAGAAGTGGTAGAGTAATTGTCTGTCGCTACTGTGGATATGGGTTCTTGTTAACTTTGATCAATACTCTTTATGCCGAGTGGCACACAAGCCTTCCGAAAGAACTTTCATGCATTCCTATCCTGTACAATCTTTAGTGCAATTTTCCATTCACAGATGCAGCACTCAATTCACTCACCATAGTTCTTCTCCATGGTGTTTTTTTGGCACACCTTCTTTCTCGTTCCCTCTTGTGTCAAAGTGAGAGCTGTTTTGGCAGGTATATCAGGATTCGTTCTCAAAAAGTGGCCAAGCCATGTCCATTTTCTCATGGTTATCATAATGTTTAGAGTTTCGTGGTATGTGACGAAGTAGTTTAATTTTTGAGATTGTATCTGGCCAGAAAATTTTGGTAATTCTACGTAGACGTGAGTGGTGGAAGGTGGATAACTTGTGCACATTCTTTGTGGCCATTCTCCAGCATTCTGCTCCATAACATTCAGAAAGAGTCCTTATTATTACCCACCTCTTAGGAAAAAAGAGACACGTATAAAGGGGGAAAATTATAGAGGAATATCATTATTATCTGCAAGCTATGAGATACAACCGGCGGTATTGCTAAACAGGTTAAAGCCATACGTCCAAGATATATTGGATGATTACTAAGTAGGTTTCTGACAGAACAGATCAACATTAGATCAGATATGAATTTTACGGCAAATAGAGCAAAGCTGGGAATACAGAAAAGATGCACATATTGTTTTTGTGGATATTAAATAGGCCTATGATAGTGTACATAGAAACAGTTTATGGAATGCCATGAAGGACTTTAGAATACCAAATACCAACATGACCAAACTATGTATGAAAGACACTTAAAAGATCGTAACATATAAAGGCAGGAAGTCAGACCCTTTTAAGATAACATGTGGTTTAAAGCAAGGTGATGTTCTGTCCTCAATTCTTTTCAACTTGGCCCTAGGGATATTTATAAGGAAATTAAAAGAAGAGTATGACAGGGGAAACTACAAGAATACTTGTCATGCACATGACATTGATATCGTTGGAGAAAATAAACTAGAGACGGTAAAACACTGCCTTAAAAAAAGCAGCTCACAAACTGGAACTAGTTTTCAATCAAGATAAGAATCAAAACTTGATAATAACAAAACATTGAAAGATATAAACTGGAAACATATAAGTACTTGGGTACAAACTGTAACTGCTCCAATATGCTAAGAGAAGAAATACAATCTAGAATAAAAACTACAAATAAAGTATACTATGCTCTTCAGCATCTGCTAAAGTAAAAGTCTCTACCTCGCAACACCAAGATCAAAATATATAAAACTTTAAAAAGACCAGTCGTTTTATATGGCTCTGAAAACTTGGATAACAACTGAATGAAATGAAGCCTTATTACAAATTTTAGAATTGAGAGTCTAACGACCAATCTTTGGACCCATCAAAGATGCAGACAGTGGGCGATGGAAAATGAGAAGATAAAAATAAATTCATAATCTGTTTAAATCACCACTGATCACTGGCATCATGAGGGCTAATAGACTCAAATGGCTGGGGCATATTGAGAGAATGTCAGATGACACAGAGGTTGAAAATTGTATATACAAGGGAGCTAAATGGTCCCAGACCACAAAGCAGATCAAGAAGACGATGGACATAATATCTAGACTGACCAGCAAATACTTCGTGTCATCAACTGGAAAGAGAAAACCAACTAGAGAGATGAAGGGAGACCAGTGATATCTGCAGCCGTGAACCTCAAGGTCTCGGAATGCTGAAAAATAAGAAGATACTTTTACGAATTAAAATGATGTCTATTAACTGATATCAAAACATATGCAAACAATATATCCACATATTTTTCTCGTTTCCCCAACCCCTTCCCCTTGGTACTCACCACAAAGATTCAATTACAGTGGCGCCCGGTTCATCCCATATCCTACCTCCTCAAAAGTGCTAGTACCGCGTACTTTTGCTGCACCACCAAAAAAAGCCCAGGTTTTTTTTTCTTCTTCTCATTTGTTACGTTAAAAACAAATGGAAAGCATATAAATAATGAAACAAACAATAAAGGCTGCAGGCACATACTAAGTTAGTATATTTACTCGCATTAGTTGAATCTAACAATGTTTCCTCATTCCACATAAACCAGGTCTATTCAGGGCGGTAAATGCACTATTACTTACCGAAACGTGAAAGCCAAATTTACAACACGTGCAAATGAGACAAACAGAGAGGACGATGTAAAAGTAAAAGGGATACGACTCTGCAATACGTTTTGGGTCCCACAGGTAACTACTGCCCTTTATTTTTTGTAATACTAATTAATTTTAGTCTTTTACTGTAGTAAAATGTAATCTTAATTGTAGCATAGTATCACAGTTTTTTTCTAAAACGCTTGTTTGTCAGTGTAGTGGGCATACATTCGAATATGCAGTGAAGATTATCTAAAATTGAAGGGCAGTCAGATAGAGTCGATGTTCTTCTTCTTTTTCTTCTTTTTCTTCTTCTTCTTCTTCTTCTTTTTCTTCTTCTTCTTCTTCTTCTTCTTCTTCTTCTTCTTCTTCTTCTTCTTCTTCTTCTTCTTCTTCTTCTTCTTCTTCTTCTTCTTCTTCTTCTTCTTCTTCTTCTTCTTCTTTTCCTCCTTCTTCTTCTTCTTCTTCTTCTACGCGTTCACCAGCTGTCAACTCTAGCGGAAATTTTTGTTTGTTGACCCACTTTTGTTCCAGAACCGGAGTGTTGCGTGTGCATCTGTTTTACATATCTGACTCTATTTATATGCAGACTGCTGTTTCTTTGCCTTTTAGGCAGATACCCTCCGACTTTTACGTTATGCTTTTGGGAAGGCAATGGGTCTACCCCCCCCCCCCCCCCCCCCCCCTGGCGCCCCCCAATAATAGAGCCCCGGAACCAACACGGGAAAGATTCGATCTAATACAGGTATCACGAAATGTCTATAAAGTACGGTAAGTCAGGTAGAACATACCGTAAGTCAGGTAGAACGTACCGTAAGTCAGGTAGAACATACCGTAAGTCAGGTAGAACGTACCGTAAGTCAGGTAGAACATATCGTAAGTCAGGTAGAACATACCGTAAGTCAGGTAGAACATACCGTAAGTCAGGTAGAACATACCGTAAGTCAGGTAGAACATACCGTAAGTCAGGTAGAACGTAGCGTAAGTCAGGTAGAACGTAGCGTAAGTCAGGTAGAACATACCGTAGTTAGGTTGAACGTAACGTAAGTCAGGTAGAACATACAATAGTCAGGTTGAACGTACCGTAAGTCAGGTAGAACATACCGTAAGTCAGGTAGAACGTACCGTAAGTCAGGTAGAACATACCGTAAGTCAGGTAGAACATACCGTAAGTCAGGTAGAACGTACCGTAAGTCAGGTAGAACATACCGTAAGTCAGGTAGAACATACCGTAAGTCAGGTAGAACGTACCGTAAGTCAGGTAGAACATACAGTAGTCAGGTTGAACGTAACGAATGCCAGGCAGTGTGATTTCAACCACATCACCCATGTACACTAAATTGTCTTTAAGCATTTGAGTGTAGCACCATATGTCTAGTACCCCTTTTGGGGCAAGGAAAAGGATCAATCGCTCACAAGTAAATGGCTATATACATATTTTCTCGGAACCTACCTCTCATTAACATGCAAGTCGGAAGATAACAGTGAGTGCTCTAATACAGTGTTCTTTAACCGATGGGTCTCGGCTTACTAATGGACCGCGGTGATATCGAGATGGGCCGCAGACAAATGTATGCTTAGTCATGTAACTGGGTAGGGTTATTATCTTTTTTTTTCATTCGTAATTGCAGTCTGTAATATTAAAACATTAGTGATGCATATTAAACAGGGACACATCTCAGAAACCGCTCAACAGCATCGATTTTCTAACCTGCGAGCAGCATCAGATGATGTAAGAGCTGACAATTGTAACCTTGTCACATCAAATTGAACAACGTCACTACTGTCTACATTTGTGAAGCAGTTTCCTCTGTTTTAGAGGACCGCCGTTGTAACAAGATTTAGGAACACTAATATAATATAATTTTGAAAATCTCAGTCTGTCCGGCAGACCAACAAGTTAGATCCCTAATACCCCTGTTCTACCTCCTAAACAGTTTTAATTAGGGCACCCGTAACAGATACACCAAGCAGTTGGGATCTAATGTCCTGTGTAGTTATGGACGAAGGGGATCGATCCACACAGCCGGGTTTTATCTCCGCATAATGTGGAGCTTCACACAAAGACTGATCTCTGCAGCTCCAGTGATGAACTCATAGTGTCTCTCGTAAAAACTGAACTTGTTTATCCACAGAGATACATTCACATTTCAGTCGAAAGTGGCTGCTCTGGTTGAACACGGTTGATAGTTGCAGAATACACCAAATTACACAGTATTATAAAGACGTTTTCAGCGCAATCTATCTGTTTTCCTTCTTCTCTTCCACTGTGGAAATTGCTTTATTTTCCTCTAACTATCCACAGGAAACACTGGAAGGTGACCCAGGAATAGATGCAATAATTAGAGGCTTGGTCACAACAAGAACGGCTAAGGAGGACAACATCATAGTCAGTGATATTCGAGGTATACTGGTAATTTTATATTTGTCACATCTCGCATGTAAATAGTCTGCTAGTAATTCCGTTATACGAGAATTAAACAGAAATGTGTTTTTTAATGATATCTTGCATATATTTTGTTTAAACAGTGTTGTGGGCAATAATTATAAGTCGAACTGAGTCTTTACAGATGTGAATTTGCGGAAGAAAAGGTCATATTTCATTGGCTCCAAAACAACAAAGTACAGAGGTTCCCAACTGCCAATGAAACTGGAAAGAAAAGAGGGTTGCTAAAGAAAATATGAATGACATTTGTGAAATACTTGGGCCATATTAAATACTTTTCGTAATGCCGGGGGGCCGGGTTCAATCCCAACTGCGGGCCATGCTCCTTGCGTTGGTTTCGACAGTGGTATCAGGGAGCCGACCGACCCGTAGGCAATGGCAAACTACTGGACGTAAATGCCTAGAGAAACCACACAACAGCCAGGGGCTGCTGGGGTAGTTTCTGCAAAGTCCTGTAAAGGATACGCAACTAACCTTAATGTAAATATATATATATATATATATATATATATATATATATATATATATATATATATATATATAAACTTTTTCTGGCGATTTGGGAGCAGTTAAAGAATTTAATAATCAGTGCTCATGCTAACAGTTTGTGACCAATTGTAGCAGTTGCCGTCTCCATAACTATGGTGGTGCTGCAGTCTTTTTTCGTAGAAGCATTCTCTCTCAGACTTGTCGCGTGCGGATGTGCACTAGAACGCAGGAGTACTGAGTGAGAAAATAAGACGTCAAAACAATACGTAAGGTTGTTAAGGGATTGCATTCTAGAAGATGAAAGTCGCAGTTTGACCAAGGCAGACGTGTGGTCCGGCCTTGGTGTAAGTCCTTGAGGATGCTTTACCCCGGAATGCCACGGAAGGGATGGTAATCAAGTTGGATCCTTAAGGATGTTTTACCCCGGGATGCCACTGAAGGAATGATAATCAAAGCTGGATCCTTGAGGACGCTGTACCCCGGGACTACTCTATAAACCTCAGCAGACAACTGGTATATTGATCGCATATTGTGCTCAGCACTTGAGGACGCTCTACCCCGGAACTCCGCTATAAACCTCAGCAGATAGCTAGTATATTGATCGCATATTGTGCTCGGCATGAAGCTGGAATACTTATATTACCTCGATGGGACTGCAAAAGAAAAAATCGATGTGATTGTCCGGATTTCCAAGGTCGGACTTAAATCGATTTGATTGTCGAATTTCCAAGGTCGGTCTACGGTCCGCCATTTGTTATGAAGTCCGTTCATGTCGAGCCGGCTCGTGTTGGTGTGTTTGAATGATTCTTTATTAATTGCATATTTTTTTTTAATCCGTTGATCATTGGTATATCAATACACCCATGGAACCTATCGTATAGCGTTCGGTGTTCTAACGTTTGAAAGCATTGAAGTTTCTTCTGTTTTACCCCACTTAACTTATTTCATCGTTGGTACGACACACATCACCATGAAGCCGACGTAGGTCACAAGACTGTTTGCTGTTAGGCCGTCTTTTGATGTTGGCCCCCATGTGTATCTATGTCAATCTCTGGCTTTCTTACCTTCGATTGTTTTCCTTCAGTACTGTATTTGAAAGAGTGTTATGTCTTTTAATGCTGTCATGTCTTTTAATGCTGTTATGTCTTTTAATGCTGTCATTTTAATGATAAATGATAATCTCAGTTGCTTCTTTTTTATTTCCTTCTGAAAATATCTTTGCATTCCCAACCTCATCAGGACCCCTGTAGCTGAAATTCACCCCTGTCTTCTGTGTGTGCATATGTTCACATCTCCAGAGAAATAATGTGATGATTATGATAATGTAATATACTACTGCTACACAAAAACTACCTTTGCTACTAATACTACTATTGTAATAAAAATAACAGTAACAATGGCATAATAATGTTGAAAAAAAAAAATTATTATAGAGAACGTGTTCGGTCCTTTGGAGTGGTCTCGCCGTGACCTTGGGGCTCTCAACATACAGAGAGCTCGAGACGAAGGATTGCCAAGTTACAACGACATTAGAGAAGCGTATGGGTTGCCAAGGATGCAAAACTGGACTGAAATTAACCCACTGTATACAGAAGTAAGTTATTCAGTTGGTTAGAAATGCTGCTATCCCATAATTTAAATCCTTTATAGATACATGTCCTTATATGTTTGTATGTCAGCTCTGTGGCTAAGTCGATGCGAACGCTTCGTACTGCCGGGATACCAGGTTCGATCCCAGCTGCGGGACATGCGCCTTGCGTTGGTTTCGACAGTGATTTCAAGAAAGCCGATCGTCCAGAAAGCAAATGTCAAACTACAGGACGTAAATTGCCTAGATAAACCACACAACAGCCAGGATCTGATGGGGTTGGGTCTGCAACGTCCTGTAAAGAAAACGCAACAACCTAGTTTTGATATGTTTCATTTGAATTGTTAACACACAGCTTTCATTGTGAGACCAAATCCTATGCGCCTCTTTTAGCCCTATACTCAAATGCTCGCAACAGGGTAATTTAAAAATCTTTTTAGTAAATTACTTTATTTACCCTAACAAAAAAGCTCTAATTATTCTTACGTAAAAATTTACTATCTGTTATTCTTTGCCTGATATTAATTGCTATTTATTATTTGATAGCCTGTAGCAACATAAGAAAGTGAGCCATGAACTATCTCCCAGTCCTTAGGGAAGAAATAAAAAACGGTTTTGAACAGAAATAATGTAGAAAGATTCTCAGAATACCTTGGTTAAAGAAGAGAAGAATTACAAACATTCTAAAAGATCTAAATAAACAGCATTTTGTCTCGGAAGCTAAAATGTTTTGACTATAGAAAGAGCCACAAAGGATTGTAAATAAATACAAGCATAATGCATGGTGCCAGGAAGGAGCGGCAGGGGCCAACCAACACAAAGAGTGGCAAAGGATATGTGACCCCTTGGATATGAAAGAGAACGAGACGGGACAGCTGGCGAGATATGCAGTTTCTTTCAGGCAGAATATGATAAAAGCGACATTTTGCAAAGGACTTGCTCTATGACAGGGCTATTCAACTGTCGGCCCGCGGGCGAAAAGTGGCCCGCGAAGACCTAACAAGTGGCACGCAAATCACTGTCAGTGGTATTGTATTATTGATATTTCTATGCTGGGGCTCAAACTGTTGGCCCTTGTCGATCCCTATTTTCAAAATGTTGGCCCCTGAGTCAACTTAGTTGAATAGCCTTGCTCTATGATGATAATGATGATATTGAAGATGTTGATGATGTTGATGATTATTTTATTTTACGTTTAAAACCTTAACTGTTTTGCTCAAAATTTATTTTAAGAAAACAACTCTATAACTATAATCATTAGTTTTAGTACTAGCAGTAACAGTAGTTTTTACATAAATGATGTTCTCTTCAATTTTTAAATGAAATAAACGAAATCCAAATAATGTGTAATGTATACTTTTGCTGTTTCCTATATTGTAATTTTTTTTCAGTGAGATATGTTGTTTATTTTGTTATTTTTTAAAATTGTATCTATGTCACACCTTCTCTGTGATAATTAGGATTAATAAACCTAACAGATAATTTTTTTCAACAAAATTTTTCTACTTATGTTTTAGCCGATGCGAATGTGTTTCATAATTATGAAATATCCAGTCAGATTCAGCTGCAGGGGATCTGTAGGCAGACCAGTTTGCATTGGTTTCAACAACAGTATGAAGCCATGACCGTTCAGGAGCAATGGCAAACTTAAATATAAAATTGTATAGTAAAACCAGGCAGCAAAAAAAAAAAAAAAAAAAAATTATTGGTGTTTGTTCTGCAATGTCCTGTAAAGGATAAACAACTAACTGTGCTTTGAGAAAGCAGATTTATTATTATTTAATTTTTTTTATTCATGTTAGTTGAATACTCAGAAAGTTCTAGTTTCTTCTCATCCTTCACCACTGACATAGATATAATTTAATAAAGTATAATTACACAACCAACAAAGTCTCCTTCTTCTAGATTCTGGAAAAGCTGCAAGCACTCTACAATAGCACAGCTCCAGATAACCTTGATCTTTTTCCTGGGGGACTGCTAGAGACCACATTTGATGGACCCGGGCCTCTGTTCAGAGCAATCCTACTTGATCAGTTTTTGCGTATCAGACATGGGGACAGGTTTTGGTATGAGAATGAGAAGAATAAGTGAGTAATTCTTATTGCAGTAAAAAACATCCTACAATGTTAATTTAAAAATAATAATTGATGTATTGTTCACATTGTATTGTTAATATATCTTTTTTATATCTCTTTTATTATGCTGTAGTGTCTAGCACCAAATACTGTATAAAAATGAGAAAACCTATCTTAGAAAACCCACAATAAATGACTTTTACTTATCCAACGGTTAGAAAATCAAACCAGAAAAAAACTATTACAACATCATTTGATGATGTACCTTTGCTGGTGTCTGTCAGAATAGTTTTCCAAGCAAGGTTGCCCATTTTTTTTATATTTTTTTTTGGGGGGGGGGGGGGGGGGGGTTGGGGGGGGGGGGGGGGGTTAAATTTTAATCTCTGACATAAAATCAGTGAGTTTTAACCAGTTGTAGAACTTACATGTCGGCTCTGTGGCTAAGTCGATGCGAACGCTTCGCTTCGTAATGCCGGGATGCCAGGTTCGATCCCAGTTGCGGGCACTGCGCCTTGCGTTGGTTTCGACAGTGGTATCAAGAAAGCCGACCGTCCAGCAAGCAATGGCAAACTACTGGACGTATATTGCCTAGAGAAACCACACAACAGCCAGGGGCTGTTAGGGTTGGTTCTGCAACGTCCTGTAAGGATACGCAACTAACTTTTAGAACTTACATAGAGGGTTGCATGGTCTCGAGGAAAGATCTCCGCCTCGAGTGCTAGAGGTTCCGAGTTCAATGCCCGGTAAGAGCTGGGATTTTCTCACGTGGACTTGGACTTCTAGTCATTTTCCCGGTTCCTGGGTAGTGAGATCGGAAGCCCGTGTGCATTGTTGCGCATGTAAAAAAATCCCTTTTCAGTTGGAAATTGAAAAGAGTAGACTATCAACGCTGCCCGGGCCGAATTTGGAGTTAAAAATCTACCTAAAGTATTTCAGGATCCTCACCGGTGCTACAAAACCAGTGCAATGTACTGAGCTTCTTCTTCTCAGACTTGAGCTAGAAGAAGAACGGAGCTCTTATGGGTTACACCCGAGTGCAATGATGTTGATCCGTTGTTTAACCCCCTCCCCCTCTTCCCGCCCCGAAGTTACATTTCATGTTGTGTGAAGAGTAAGTGATAGTCCCTCAGTCATCAACTTTATGATTTTTAAAATAGCTCAATCTCGTCACATGCTAGATTCTGCTGTAGGGTTGATTAATAAAACAATTATTAAACTCTGTACATGAAAGATGCATGATGTATGATCATGTTAATTGTATAATATAATAATCATTAACAGTAAATATTGTCTTATGATTTCAGTCTTTTTACAGAAGATGAAGTTAAAGAAATTGAAAACACAATGTTCTACGATGTTATTAACAATGTGAGCAATGCACTGCGGGATGCCAACCTAATCAACATCACCCGGGAGGAGATCTTCTTTTGTTGTAAGTTAACTTTTTACCAGTCAAGCAACCAAAAACACAACCTTATCAGATTATATTTTCTGCTATTATATAATCAAATTGACTGTGAAATTAAAAAAAAATAAAAAAAAAAAAAGTATTTTTCAGAAATTACTAGATATGTTTTTTGCTTCTTTTTACAATTTTATAGTGAATAAAAAAAAATGTACAAGTCTATTTATAATCATCTTTGTTGATATAAAGATTCACAATGTGATATTTATATACACATAATTTTACCGAATAACTTGCAGTATTCTGTCATAAAACTTCCGTCTCTCTCTTCTCTTTATCACAACCAACAGCCAGCAGTTCGGATCCTGACGGCTGTGAATGCAATGATCCAGTGGTTGACGATGAAGCAATCGCTGAAGTTTGTGAACCACTAAAACACTATGACTACTTCAGTGGCAGTGAAGTATCATTTGTCATCACCATTATTGTCATCATACTGTCTCTGCCAGGTGAGCAACGTCCTAACTAAGATAGCTGTTGTGTAAAATTGAAACTGTAATTATTACATTACTGTACTGTTGCTAGAGGACACACTATCAAACAGTATAGATTTGTTTCATTTATATCGTGAAGCAGGCTAAAAAGTGTGGACCAGTGATCACCAAACTGTGCGCTGCGGCGCCCAGTTAAGCCGCGACCTCTTCACACGGGCGCAGCGAAATATTTAAAGATACACGAGTTTTCTTAGAACTGCGTCATTTGGTATTTTTTGTGTGGGTCAATCCATGGTATTCATTTTATTCTCACCAGAAGCTGAATTTCAGCACTCAGTGGGTCTTTCTAAGCTTATTGTTTATGTTCCCCATGCATACATCATTACTAGTTCTACGCATAACTTGAACAAACTTTGTTTCATAGCTTGAATATTCAGGATACCGTTTGCTAATAACATTTGTAATCAGTTTACGTGTTTTTCAAATGCTAAGCATCTGTCAAATGTTGTACCCAGGTATTTCATGGAATCAGTTCTCTCCACCATCAAATATGCATTGGCCATCATGACCCTCAGCACCACAAAGATGAACATACTGGAGAGAATTTAAAACGAGGCAATGTGTATTATTCTTAAATGCACTAGAGACACCTTTTGTAAATCCATGCCGTTCCTCTTGGATTTCCAACAATGGAAAACATAATCAGACTGTCCAGGGTCGTTGCTTTCCTCAAAGTGAAGTCAGAACCTCGACACCCACTTCATGAGGAATTATTTAAGGGGAAAAAAAGACATAAACAAGGCAAATCCTGAATGGATTCGCTGAGGATGGCATCGAACATGTTTGCCGCCTTACTGACATTAATTTTAGAATTGAATGGATACCCATGCCTCCTGTTCCAAATATTACCATTGAATTCTACATCACACTGGATGAAAGCAGTAGAGAGCAGATTCCTGGCACTGTTGACGCTTTAGTCAGAACACTGATCGACGAAACCACAGATGAAGGGAATGCAATAGTTTACACAGATGGATCAGTTATTTAAGGCAAGCGAAGTGCATGGGTATCCACAGTAAGCTCAAGGGGGAAAACCTTCAAGGAGATTAATGGCGCCTTTGCTGTTACAATTAGAAGCCTTTCAATGGAAATTATGGCTGTAACAAGAGCATCAGCATGGCCTAGTACTCAACAGTTCACGCACGTAAACATACTTAGTGACTCGATGAATATGATTAAAAAATTGCAAACTGGTTTTATAAGGTAAGAATGGATTACAATACTAAACACTTCTCAAATGGCTGCCCTAACCTTCATCGTTGTGCCAGGTGATACGGGTGTTCAAGCGAACGAGCGTGCAGACTATCTTGCTGACACTGGGGTTGTTATGGCTGGTCCAGTACTGGACAGAAATGATGTTATCAATGCCATACGCAGCACTTACCGTGACAACGAGCACGCCAAAGGTCATGACTCCGTATACCTGATTAGGCTAATGGACATGGAGGTACAGCCTAGATCTGTGAGAAACTAACATTTCACTAAGGGGATAAGAAGTTTCATTAACCAACACAGAACAGGCATCATCGGTCATTTTACATATGTAGAGCTTTTGAGGAGGAGATCAGAGCATCTATGGATCTGTCTGGAGTGCTGTGATGATAATCCCTACAAATCACTGATCGCTGATCACTATTCATAATTAGTATTTAAAAAAAAAACGGTGAGTATTATTGCTCTAAAACATATATTAAGGTAGACAGACCCCACATTGGTTTGTTGAAACTTTTTTGCAGAAAAGAAGTGACCAGGGGATCTAAACAATGCTAAACACTGAAGGGAAAGGCCAGATAGATACACAATCATATTGTTACTGATGCCATGACTGACTGACTGACTTTCTACCCAACCAGGACATCACAAAAGCGATAAACACCCAATGACACAATGTGCCACCTTGTGGGTGAGGATCACCGTGGAGAGGTTCTAGAAACCGCGTTCAGCCATTAGGCCATATTGCGGCCCCTGGCAAGAGCCAGAGTAGGACTTCAAATAACGAAAAATTTCATCATAAAAAAGACGGGAAATTTTACCGATGCCATGAGAACTGTAACTCTGTGCTTGCTGCTGAAGATAGAGATGGGGTGCTTATGGAAATGTCCCTAGTGCTGTGATGTCAGTTCTTAATTCAACATGTAATCCCGAGAACTATGTCACTTATCCTTACAAATGAGTTAGTCCAGTAACATGTAATGTGTATTTGAAATGCAGACTACTGTGAAACCATTTAAAAAAAATACATTCTTTCGAAGGAAACTAAAGATTTTCATTAAAATTATCCCCCTTGTTCCACAAATGAACCAGATTTCATTCACATATAACTGCTATGCTAATAAAATTTCATTTTCTGATCAGTAGGACATTAGTTTCTTGAAAACTTAAAAACATCTACCATTTTAAACATCATAGTAGTTTGAAGAGAGCAGTTATGGATTTTATAAAAAATGCTCTGCAGGAACTACATCGGCCATGCACTCAGAAGGGATAAGACAAGACTTCTCCATCACGCCCTCACATGGACACCGGAAAGGAAAAGAAAATGAAGAAGACCAGGAGAGATTGCGTAGAACCATCATCAGGAAAGGCTCAGCCAAGGGCCTAACAAACATCCAAGACATAAAACAGGTGGCAATGAACCGCAAGACATGGAGAGCTGTAATGTCTGCCAATGGCGTAGGCTGAAGAGGAAGGACTAACTAACTATGTGTGGAAAGTTTTGGTTCTTGGGAGAAGAGGCAGCCTGACGATGGAGACAAAATACCAAGAACACTCAGGGCAGGAAATTCCACAGCCGTGGGGCAACTGACAGGAGAATGGGCTGATTTCTAGTGTGCCACGTGAGAGTTATGTTCTGCTAGGGACCTGCTACATGATAATGTTAAGAATACCAAAACAGAGAGAACTTTGTAAAATAAGTTTTGGAGATTTTTCCATAAATTATAGATATTATAGGTAGGATTTGTTCGATAATACATAATTTTATGAATAATTGATATAAGGAATCTACTATTTTACAATTTAATGACAGTTTTGCTGACATACTCTTACATAAGTATCATTTACACAGTCATGAATAAAAGTTTCAAAGCATTTTTGGCAGTAACCTATATACTCTCAAACCTTAAGAGGAGTGATACTTTTAAATTTACTTTCATTGTGAATTGTTATTGTAACACTATTAAAAATCTTGTAAGTATATTTTTAAAAATTTATTTAATGTATTATTGTACTCCTCATTTGCTCTAATAAGTATGAATTTGTTCATGGCATTTTTTATGTGATGAGACGTCGCAGGTCGACCCAGCCTCAAATGGGTACCAGGATGGGCTGTCCTGGGAAAGTAAAGACGGCCGGCGTAATGCTGACCACATTACCCACCGAGTGCCGATTGGTCTGTAAAAATATGGGTGCTCTTCCCATATGCCCGATGCGCCTAAGGGCGTGTAAAGGGATATTAACTTTTTTTTTTTTTTACTTTTTAATTATTTCAGTGACAATAGCTATTATGATGGGTATGTCATGGCAGAGAAGACATGCTCTGAATGCAAATGGAGAAAGACCCAAAGCAAAGCTTGAGGCTGGACCAAATCAATTTTTTGGTGAGACTAAAAACAATATCATGTATTTATTTGTAATTTCAATATAATTTTGTGTTTGTTAAAAACAATATTTAGTTCTTTTGTGCTTTTTTACCCATAAGGGGTGGGGGTGGTGGGGGGGGGGGGGGAGAGAAGATTTCGTAGTGAAATCATAAAGAATTTCCTGGAATGTCCAGTATTACATGGAGATTAGGGTTAGGGTTGCTGTTAGTTTGTGTTCATTTAACACTAACCATAAAACTCCTATATTCTAGGGGTATCATGTGATGAGCGTTGTCAGCCTTTCATCGCTTATTGCATCACTATTTCCAGTATCTGTTACTTTCGTTCACATGTCGTCATCACTGCGCCCTGTTTGGAAGCGATGTTCCTACTTCGTGACTTAACCTTTCATATCAATTGATGATAATGATGACGAAGAAAAAGATGATGGTGATGATTATGATTACGATGATTATTTTGATGATGACTGTGATAATAATGATGATGATGACCATGATCATGATGATGATGATGATAAAATGGTGGAGTTAATGTTGATGATGATGAAGAAGATGATGATGATGAAGAAGATGGTGAAGATGGTGATGATGAAGATGAAAAAGATGATGATGATGATGATAATGATGAAGAAGAAGAAGATGATGAAGATGATGATCATTATGTTGAAGAAGACGATGATGATGATGATGATAATGATAATGATGATGCTCTAAGGTAATTTAACTGAAATACTGAGTAAGGATTTGGAAAGGAAACAAATGTCTTGTCATCATCTTGACAGATAAAAAATTAAAAAAATAAAAATAGCACAAAAGCTCAATGTGTCACATGGAATAAACTTAAAATTATTAAAATTTGTGTAAAGGATAGCCTCAGTGACTTAGTAAATTCAAGGGGTTTACACTTCATAGCCTTAGAACAGTATCTACACTTAGACTGCTATTCTCTGCTTTAATATCTGTAATGTTTTATCATTTCAGCAACTGAATGGGTTGGCAGGTCTACTCATGGTTTCTTGATAAGTCGAGATGTCAAGATCAATTTAGATGACACACGGCTGAAAATTCTTGTTTCAAACATGAAGAATCAGGTTGTTAGAATGATTGACCTTCGAAGACGAATGGCCAATGAGACAGAAAGGCCAAGAGCATCGGTAACAAGGTCAAATGATAAGGGTCACAAGCTAATGATGGTCGGAGTTCCTGGAGAAATTGATTTGGTAATACAATTTTTATGGCAGCCACTAATATCAGATAACAGTCATTTTTTTTTCTTTTGTGAATAGTATTTTAACTATCCTGTCTGGTTCATTTTACCTATTTAGGTAGCAATTAGGACTCTCAAAGAAATGCAAGAAAGAAGATTGTGTTAATCATTGTTGCCAAAACAAGTCTTTAAAAGCCTTAACGAATATAAAGCACCAAGTTATGCAGCTCTGAGACCAAACTACAAATCATTGACTCCAATGTTATTTTAATTCTAACATATGCCAACGAAGAAAAAAATCATGAACATAAAATGGTATGAATTTTAAAAACATGGGGAGCAGAGAAATGTCTGGACATTTACTTTATCGACTGTAATACGACAAAGAAGGTGGAGATATTTTGGGCACACTCTGAGACTAAATGAACAAAGAATTACAAAACAAGCCCTAACATGGAAAACAAATGGTCTAAAAAAAAAAAAAAGGAAATCCAAGGGAAACATTAGAAAAAAACATTTTTACGAAAATTCTAGGCTGAACTCCATGTCAGAAATCGAGAGAGTTTCATGTAATCGAGCAGAGTGGAGGAATCGAATAGTGTCCTATGTGACATCTAATGGCACACAGCGGATGATGATGGTTCTGGGCTCCAATTTGAGATGAGATGAGATGAGATATGGGGTGGGGGTGGGAGGGGGTGGGGGTGTTAGAGAAAGAAAAGAGAAACAATAGATGCACTTAACTAGCATGAAGGTGAAAGGCCACTAATCAAACGTTTGACAAAATTAGATCACAACCTAGCAGTAATTTATAACAACATGCCAACTACCCTTTTAAAGGCAAACACAGTAGAAGAAGAGAACAAACTAAAAGAAGAATAAGAAAATGAACAAGAAGAAATGTGAACTAAACTAGAAGAATCAGACAAAAAAATAGTTAAATTTCCAGTCAGTGGGCTATTGATGAAGCTTCGTGGTAATTTCATTCCATATGAGTCTGCTTTATGCTAAATTTCGCACATAATAAATTTGTATGTAAAGGTCAAGCAAACGTTTTTTAAAGAGTTAGGAATTTGATAACATAACATACTGAACATCATCGGTTGACTTTTGAGAAAGTGATTCTTCTTCAATCCCTGGAACTGGCAGGTCTGTTTTTTCTATTAGTGCTAGTCTGGCTTGATTAGCCGCGTCAAAAATGGGTAAAGATCATTTCCAAAATTTTCTGCAAATTATTTGAAAGGAAAAAGTGAAGAGAAAGGGAACTGACTATCTCACTTTATATACTGTGGCTTGGAATGTTATTTGGCCCGATGTTTCACTCCCCGGTGGAAGTTGCTTTTGGGCAGTGTCTATGGGACTACTTTAAACTGATATTCTACTCTTCTTCTGTTTTCTCGTGTGACATGTTTTTCTGTCTGTGCGTGCGTGTGAATGAGTGATTGGGTGAGTTGAATGCGCACCATGTGTGTTTGTGTGCATGCATTTTTCCACCCATGCTTTTGTGTTTTTTATTGATATTCAAAATATGCATATTATTTCATGATCATAACATGTTTTATTAATAAAAATACTACTGCTCGGTGAAAAGTCGGCGTTTTAAAGGGCTGAATGTAGGACGGGCCTGGGTGCCCAGTTTGTGACCCATTAAATATAAAGTTTGTTCGTTCGTTTGTTTGTTTGTTCTCCTAAGTAAATTAAATGTAGGATTCTCAAAACAAGTTGAAAACTTTAGATGAATTGAATAAAGTCAAATAAATTGCATTAGAAGTAAAGAAGAAAATAAAACCAGCAGGAGATTACTACTAACTTTTGTTTTAATAGTAAAGAAATTGACTATTTTCATGGCGCTGTTGTATCATTAAGCCTTTTTTTTTTTTTTTTAGAATTAATTTTCTTTTGCAGAGTTCTTTAACCCCACACAACCCTGTTTCTGACAAGGAAATTATAGTGATCTGCAAAGAGGAAGGTCCTCCTGATAGTTTAATAATTATATATAACGAACATATACAACTGGAACAGTTAACCCAACTAGGTTAATTGAATCATCCACTTCATACAAATTTGTTAGACTCGATGCGACTGATAATTATCTCTTTTATATAGCAGGCCTGCTCACTCTAGTTGTCTGTCAATAATTTTGGAGCTAGTGGCAGCAGACTCTAATTTGTATTTCTTAGTCCCCAGTTGTTGTTTTTTCCCCCCCCCGTGTGTATTTTTTTCCCTGGATTGGCTACGGAACCCTCTAGGAAGTGCACTAAGGCTACACGAAGCACCATATAGGAACCACTTTTATAGACAAAACACTTAATGAGGGAATGTGGTTCCTATCCCACCTTTACTTTCTGGGATTTTTTCTGGTACTAGTTTTCAGCTGGGACAACCTAGAAGATGTACACTAGTTATAATATTCTGGCTCTGGTTTAGATTTAGAACTAAGACATGTAGGCTGACAGGCGTCCATCTAACTGTGGCTCTACCTTAGCTTTCAGACTTTAGTATAGTCAAACAACAATTTACAGTACCTTAAGTGGGTTCCAGGGCCCATTTTGTGGATAAACAATATTAGATCCATGGCTTCCATAAAAAAAGCATGTCATAAAAGGTGACTGATTATCTTTGCTAAATGTATATGTTTTAGGCAAAAAAGCACAGACACCTTAGCCTAGCCAAAACCCACAATGCAAGAAACTAACAACATTTTTAAGGGCAAACGAAAAAGAATAAGAAGATTAGTTTCAGTTATACAGTTGATAAACTGAACAGCTGAAAGACTAAGTTTTATAAAAACAGCTGTAAAAACATCGACAGTCTTGGAATCATAGCTTTGGAACTTTTTCCACAGGTGTTGCACTTCTCATCACAAAATGACCGTGACAGTGGTTTCCGTCAACTACAAGCTTTCTTTAACAAGCACAACTGGGAATTTCATGAAGGTAACTGTATTTTTGAGAGCATTTTTTGTACATTGGTTTGCCTGCTTGCCTTTCAGCCCCGTGATCATGTGTTTAAAACCTCTTCAAGGAATGGATTTAATTAATCGATATAGACTTCTATGACAGTTGAGTCCAAATTATTGATCTCAATGGTGAAATGGTCAGGCTGTTTACCCCACGCTTTGAAAGTTGGTTCATTTCACTGTGGCATCATTCAACGGAGTTTGTGTGATGCACCAAAGTCGAGATTCTCACATTTAACCTTTAACTCTTAATCTGTAAAATATATGAGAAAGATATTTTTAGTGATGTAATAGTAGACCCGGGTGTCGCCGTAGACGCGCGCCGCGGATCGGAAGGTCGTGGGTTCGCTCCCTGGCAGAGCAAGACGTTTAAAAAAAATGACCTTGGTTACCAGGTCGACCCAGCCTTGAGTGGGTACCGGGTGCGGTCTTAGGAAGTAAAGGCGGCCAGTGTGATGCTGACAACATCACCTATCTTGCGCCGATTGGGCTTTAAAATATAAGTCTAGCCTTATATGCCCCATATGCCCAAAGGCGTGGAAAAGGGTCCTTTACTTTACTTTTTAAAAGCAGACCAAGAGGAGGATGGGGAGATAGCGTCCCTACAGACCTGTAGGCATTTGGTGTCACCAACTGGAGGGGAAAGGCCAGGCAGAGAGATGGATGGAGGCGGGGAATATATGCATCAATAAACCTCAAGGGCTCGGAATGCTGAAGAAGAAGAACAGCAGCAGCATGGAGCCACGGTAGCATAGTGAGTTTGGACTCATTTGTCTAAGGTTCAAATCTACACTGAGGTTTATTTTTTTTTTTTTTCCAAATGTACATTGGCTTCTAAACCAGTCAGTACAAAGTGGATATCAAGGTAATATCCTTGGAAGTAAAGGTCGCCAGCATGATAAAGACGACATCACCTATTAATTAGCGATTGATCTATACAAATATTGGTCTAGCCCTTTTTGAAAAGGGTCGTTTACTTTTAAATGCAGCATTTATGATGATAAGTACAGAATCGACCAGGAGTCAGCTAATTTAAAAATCTAAGGCTAGCTCCATGTACCCCATGACATGAAAATGAATCGTATTCTTTCTTAAACTAATTGAAATTTCTAGTAATAGAAAAGACATTTGGAAATTAAATCTTATTCTATGTGTAGGTGTTATTTTGTTTTATTTATTAAGCTGTACACTTTTTTTTTTTTTACATAGGACCTGCCATGGCTGAGAATGTGATGTGGAGAGAAGCCACAACTGTGGATCAACGAAAGGAAGTGTTAGCAAAGTTTTTCAGGAGCGCCTTAGCAGAGGTGTGTTTTCTGTTTGCATAAACATCTAAGCAATCATTACAAAACAAAACAAATCACTAATTGCTATTTGCAGTTCCAACAACACAGTAAAGCAAACAAAGTATCTATCACTGCTGTATGTAAAATCAACATCATTTCTGACTTTCCTGCCCTCCCGTTTTATGGATACTCTAGGATGAGAAAATGGGTTGGGAAAGCTCAACCTAGAGATTTTGGGTTGCATGGCTACTACAGTCACCACAGTTTGTGCAGGTGAGGTTTTTATTTTTGCCTCTGACAGAGACAAATCCATTCTTCTGAACAAGATCCTAGCATTCCTAACCCTTTGGTTAGCTGCTGCTCCAGTACCAGCAGTCTGCCACTAGTATTCCACTTCATCCTCACAAAGTGACTGTGTGGTGTACAGAAATGAGGGCTGTCGTCCACCCGGAAAAGGCGTCTGTTTTGTGGTGTTCTCTGGACAACAGAATCGTTAAAACTAATGTCCCAAGTCTCATGATAGATGGTAGAGACGTCAACAGAGAGAGCAAACTGAAGTATCTGGGAATTACATTTGACAGGAGCCTGTCATTTAAGGACCATGTGGAGAATGTTGTGACGAGATGCCAAAAAGGACTAAGTGCACTTAAGACTATGACTGCAATTGACATAGAGCAGAGAATGCTTTTCACAATATATCATCACCTGATCCTGTCAGTGGTGAATTATGGCCTGGGACTGCTTACCGTCTCAAAGAGTCAGATGGACAAACTAGAGCGCATACAAAACGCTGCTATGCGGGTCATTCTGGGTTGCACCAGAGACACCCCAGAGGTGTGTATGCGATACATCCTTGGTTTGCCGACGGTTGCAGGTAGGCACGAGGTGCTGCAGGCGAAGTCATATCTCAGGGTAGCTGCAGACACAGACCACCCCCTGCATAAAGCTCTGGGTGCAGATAAGGGTCAGCGGCTGATAAGAGGGAGGTCATGGATGGCTCAGGCAGAAGACACAATCAGACAGATTTGCATCCTTGAGAACATAAGGCGAGGAGAGGAGTGGGTCAAAGTGCCACCTGAGCAGTCAGACTTGTGTAGAGTCATAATCACACTGAGCCGGGAATGCAGAGACTGGCCAGCAGGTGCAACAGAGGTGGAGATTCAGCAATTAATTTAAGGTAATGCTCGCTCAGAGGATCTGATCATTTACACAGACAGTTCAGTGTCAAGAGGCAAAAGAAGTGCTTGGGGCTTCTTAGCAAAAGTTAATGGTCGACGTTTGGAGCAGGAGAGCCTAGCATATGATACCACAACATCCAGCTTAAGAATGGAGGTGGAGGTGGTCACTGCAGCTTTCCGCTGGCTAGAGAACACGACACACACACACACACATACACACACACACACACACACATCGTGATTGTAACTGATTCAGAAAGCATGCTGAGGAAGATCAGAACAGGTATGCTTCGTGCAGAGTGGCATGCTTAGCTGCGGAGGACACGAGTGAGGAGTATTGTCTAGATTTTTTCACCGGGTCACGTGGTGTGTTGGGAAATGAACAGGCGGGCAGACTGGCTGGCTCTGCACAACTTGGTGGAATACTGCTTCATGATAGGACAGACGTGGTTAGTGCCTTGTGGTAGAGCATGTACAATTCGGAGGAGCAGATGGATCACCACAGTCTGGTGAGATTGATGCAGCTGGGGGTGACGAGAGGTTCTGGCAGAAGCTCGAGGCTCAGAGGAAAGGCAAGACGGACGTTTAATCAGAAAGCTACTGGCACCATTAGTATCGGAACTCTTCGCTGGCTGCTGAAGATGGGGACGAAGCGCTTATGGGGATGCCCCGAGTGCTGTGATGTCGGTTCTTGAATCATATCATATCAAATCAAATCAATCCTCACAGAAGCAGTAGATATGACAACCCAGCAGTTGCACATGAATTTATTAATAAAGCATACAGCCAGCTCCGTAGCAACTGGCTACCTGCCTTTTTTTTAAATATGCAGCAATGATTTTAAACACAGATATGCACTCTACGTGAAATCCAACAGTCAGTGTTGCACCATTCAGCTTAGTAGCTGGTAAATGGAACAAAACAAACAAACTGAAATATAAATTTCTCCTATGTGTAATATGGCAGCTATGACTATAAACCAGAGTACTAAAATGTGAAAGTCAGGGGTAACCTATTAAATTATACTTTCAATAAGTTTGTGATGCAGTCACAGGCTTTGAATTTAAAAAAAAAAAGAAGAAGAAAATTGCAGAATCTTCATACTAATCACAAGACTGAATAGTGTCCATTTTGTGAAAAGGGTTGTATTTTCAACCCTAGACTGGGTTAAAAGAGAGCGGATTAGGCCACTCAGGTCTTGGATAAATCTGTTTCAATGTTGATGATGCGAAAATAGAATTAATTTTAAATTCTGTATGACATGTCGCTTTGTAGTTACACTGATTCTCAACTGTCAGAAAAATTGCTGTTTTAACAAGGCTTTGGCTACAAACAGCACACCAATGAGCAGCTAAGATCGAAAAGTTTTTAAGGGCCTAGGACTATCAAAGTCTTTCCATGAGGCTTTTGTTTTTCCGTATATTATAATACATTTCATAATTCCATTTATTACAAAACTCAGTTGCAGATAATATTTTGACTTATTTAAGTGTTTTGAGTGGTCTCAGGGCGTGGTGTCCGTCTTGAGTGCTAGAGGTACCGGCTTCATTCCCCGTTAAGGGCTGATTTTTTTTCACGTGGGCTTGGACTTCTAGTAATTCGCGCTGGTCTCAGGGTTATGAGATCGGACGCCCATGTGCATTGTTACGCATGTGAAAAATCCCTTGGTAGTTGGAAGTCGAAAAGAGTAGCCTAACTGCTTGGTTAAAATTTGGGGTTACAAATCAATCCAAAGTATTTCAGGATCCTCGCCGGTGCTACAGAGCGTGTGCACAGTGCTGAGCTTCTTCGGACTTAGACTTGAGTTAGAAGAAGGACGAAGCACTTATGGGTTACACCCGTGTGCCATGATGTTGACCGTTGCTCAAAATCTCAAACCTCAAGTGTTTCACAGTTTTTTTCCATTGTACCTTCTCAGTTATTGATTTCTAGGTCAGCACCAGATGTTTTTTCCCAATACTTTTTGCCTCTATCTTTCAGTTAAATATGATACATTGGTACCTCGGTATATGTACTTAATGCATTCCTAATCCCGTGATGATTTACCAGACAGTAAGTATAAAGTAAAAGTAAAGTAAAGTTCCCTTTTCAAGCCTTTCGGCGCATCGGGCATATGGGCAGAGCGTCCCATATTTTTACAGACCATCAGCACTCTGTGGGTAATGTGGTCAGCATTACGCCGGCTGTCTTTACTTTCCCAGGACAGCCTATCCTGGTACCCATTTTAGGCTGGGTTGACCTGCGACGTCCCATAAGTAAAAAAAAAAGTAAAGGACCCTTTTCCACGCCTTTAGGCGTATAGGGCATATAGGGCTAGACCAATATTTTTATAGACCAATCGGCACAAGATAGGTGATGTGGTCAGCATCACGCCGGCCGCCTTTACTTTCCCGGGACTGCACCCGGTACCCACTCAAGGCTGGGTCGACCTGGGAGCCAAGGTCATTTTTGAAAATAAGTCTGGCTCCGTCAGGGAGCGAACCCACGACCCCATATCACGACAAAAATCCACGCAGCCTGCAGTGGGTTTCGATCGCGGTATGCTGGCTTACGAGTCGGACTCGCAACGCCTTAGCCACGGACGCCGCAGACAGTAAGTATACCAGACTAAATTTCCCATAGGAAAAAAAGGAGTATTATCAATTCATTCCAGTGAAAAGAAAAATCATGTATTATTATTATATTGTACATAGATACAGTGGTTTTTAGTAGTTTATGAACTATTTCATATTAAAATGCATAAATACAGAAGCAATAAGATAAAATAGATGCAAATTTTACATTACTTTACCTTTTGGAGAAGGTTGGTGTTGAGTTTCGAATTAGAAACAATTCCCAACAGAACTTTAAAATTTTTAATTCCTGTGTTTTTTTCTGTCTCTTTTACCTGGTTAAGGCTCATTGGTTTGATTTTACTAAGAATTAGCCTAAGAACTTTATTTCTGCTTTCTCCTCAAGAGGTTTAGAGAATAACGTTGTATGGTCATTCTAGACAATCTGTTACGGCTTTTTTAGATTTAATAAGGGTAATACTTCGCCGCAAGGTCATTGACATCTATTCATGACTTTATCTCGATATACATCAAAATAAACATAGAGTGCAGTGTCAGGACTAATTTTAACTCACACAAGTTCTAGCACGCAAGTCCAAACAAAGAGTGCGTACCAAGAAACATTTTTGCATGTTAAAAGGATGTATACTAAGCTGAAAAAGATATCAAAGGAAACGTATACAGAAATACCACTGTGTAATATATCAACCCTTGTAATACATTTTAATTTACTGGTTTTAGTAGTCACCACCAGAATACACTTTGTTAGTAATTTGTCTGCAAGTGATTCCTAGTATACATATTTGAAAAAAAAATATTTGTAGTATTTTCTTACTGCAGATTCAAAATTTGTTAGAAAGTACTCTTGTATGATCTGTAGCTCTCTGGCCAAACACCTGAAGTGACCGACCAGAAGCACGTGGAAGAAGTTTTAGCCACAAAACTGACCAGAACTGAGTTCGCAGATGCCCTTGGCCTCCAACCCCAGTCACTGTTTGTGAGGAACATGTTTCTTCTCGTCGACTCCTCAGGTGATGGTTTTGTCTCCTTCGATGAGTTCAAGGCTTACTTCGGAATACTAAGCTCAGGTAATGATACTTTTTACTCAGATACGCAGGTAACTGGCTTACATGTGTAAAATACCTTGTCATTTTCAGAACACAGTTGTTTCATAACAGTCTTAACACTTTTACTCCCAATAAGGGGCCGTAGAAACCACACTAGAAAATCATGACACTAAATGCTTCTCAGAAACTTAATATTGAACCTTATATTATGTAATTCACCATGAATGTTATTAGCAATGAATGTGTGGACCTATATGTAATTATGTTTGTTTTATTAGGATGTGAACAGATTAAATGAAAGGGTGCTTATATTTTATGCCATTGGGAGAAACTGATTAATTTTTATAAGGTAAATAATTGCCCTGCATATTTAAGTGTCTTAAGTGTCATTTTTTTTTCATTTCAGTTCTGACTTACCATTTTTTTTCTGTATTTTCCTGTTTAATTATTGCAATTTTTTTTTCTTAGGCTCACTTTTAAAGCCAGTTTTTAAAGACTACTTCTTAGCTGTAAAATTACTCATCATATAATGATATTTATTGTTGTATTGTTTTTAAAAAAATATTATTATTTATACGTTAGATGTCTTCATACTGCAACAAAAATTTAAGCAGGTATAATTGCTTTTTTCCCCATTTCACACATTCTTTTAGGTAAACCTGAACAAAAGGCTGAAATGTTCTTTAAGATGTTTGACACAAGTCGCACTGGAAAGATTACAAAAGAGGATTACAAGAAAATGATTATGTAAGCAATAATATTTTGTGTATAATACAACAGCCTTATCCTTATTCAAACAGAAATAGGTAGAAGTGAAAATGACTCAGTATTTCGTATTTGTATGCATAACATTTTGACACTTATACTTTCCACAAAAGTTTCTTGTGACAATTTTTAGGCAGAGTCTACAGCAGAGCTAAGATCAATTAGAAACACTCCTGTGTCGATTCCATGGCCCCACCTGTGGGTTGGAGGGGGGGGGGGGTAGACCCACTGCCTCCCTAACAAGCATGTCATAGAAGTCAACTAATTAGAGAATTAATTTAAAGTTTGAGTTCACTTGCTAGAAAGGCAAAGAACCACAGTACGGCAGGTTCTGTAAAATGAGTGTGCACGCAAAACTCAGGTGCTTAAACACAGCAAAATTGACACATAAACAGGACCTTCTGCAGGGGTTTATAGACGGTGAGCATCAAAAAAAAAAAAAAAAATCCATAACAATGAAAAACTATATCTGTTGTTAAACTCAAAACCCAATTACAGTGAAGAATAAAAACTATATGGTACATGAGGAGATTTGAACTGCACAATAGCTGTGATAAAGTCTACCGGCTTCCAGATATAAGTTTTCTGACGGAAGGATGAAAAAAGAAGGCGAGGAAACCCGAGACCATCAGGCCAAGCAAGGGAGCATAAAAGACACTATAGCTGTCCAGTCTATGAGCTTTAGTGTGTTTTCCATTATGTTATCTGGAACACTGCTGTTCTGAAGTCTATGCCCTTTGTGAGTTTTTTAGTGAGTCATCTGAAACTCACCCTGTTTTAACTGTCTCATTTGTTTTAGGGTTCTGTTTGAGATGAATGAGGCAGACAAAAGCACAAAAGTCAACATAAATGAAATGGTTGATAAAGTGTTCAAGCAGGTTGGCAAAGATCAACAAGGATACCTAACACTTCAGGACTTTAAGACCATTATGTTTTCAGACACTGCTGATGTTTGGAAATCGGCTGTCCTTAATTTGGAAGGTAATGACAGTGTCTTGAAAATAAACTGGTAGAGTTTGTATATTTACACATGTAGATGTTCCCTGTTGGGCTCCAGGGCCCCATTTTATGAACAAAAGGAGTAGATCTACTGCCCCTTATAATACATGTCATAAATGGTAACTAATTATTGCATTCTTGAAATCAGATGTTTCGGGCTGAAAGCGGCGGATAAGATGTCCTAGCTGTAAATCACAACTCAGTATGCTGTCTGCCCATTTAAGGGGAAATGCTGAAGAAGAGAAGAAGGAGAAATAAGTAAATGTAACAAAATCATGATCTATTAATGAAACTGTGTGAGAACTAGCTGTTTGCAATTTTTTAACAAACAAAAAACACAAGACAAGTATTAGAGACTAAAAATTACAATAATATGTTTAGTCTTAGAAAGTTTTGAAGAATATAATTACATTATTGTAGGCACCTTTCCATCTTTCCAGATGACAGTTTAATATTTTCCAATGACTAAGTATGAGATTCACAACCTACAACAATGATGAGTGTGGTTACCAAGATCTACTCACTTTAAGAAAAGTCTTCTACAGTTATAGAATGGGATTTTTGGACTGCTGTTGCCATCTTTCGTATTTTGTGTGTTTCTTCTCAAATGCTCAGCTCTCATACTTTTTGCAGTTATTTCTTTCCTCATTCTCATTCCCTTCCTGGTTTGCCTCATTTATGCTACACGTTCGTTGCATTTTGTTCCTACGAATCACCCTCACTACCTTCATCATTCGTGTCCCGCTAGCACACATCTTTGTATCATAGACAACATCTTCTAACTTTCTGTAATTCACCATAGAAGATATCCTCCATTCTCCAGGTGGAACCAGCCAGATAGTTAAGGTAACCATAATATCTTGTTTTTAAGTATCGACGTGACAGTCTGGGTCTACGTAGAAAACGCTAATGTTCCAGCAAAAACGGGAAAATATGGTCACAATAACGACAGAACAACAGATGAACTGAACTGCTTCATATGTCGTACCCTAACTATTTAGGGCAATAAATTACACCCGTACTCTAGAAAGACCTCATATGATGTAGTGATATCTCATAGGACAGAAGAATAGTATCACGCATCACTTCAACAATTCCTAAAGACAGAATATGAAACTAAATTATTGGACACATGTCACCAGTTCTTAAAAGCAAATATGTAATAATTGACACCGAAAGAGCACTTTTCAATACTGTATCTTTTCCAGCATTGTGTTACCAGTGCCAGACATGGACACGACAACAACAGAGACAAAAAATCTAAACAACAGAAATAAATGTCAATGGTGAATTCTAAATGTAAGTGGAAGAGACAGGATCAGAAATGACAACAACACGAAATAAGCTGGGGTGGAATCAGTATTAAACTACATCATGAGACAATAGATCAAATGGTTTTGTCATGTGCCAAGACTACCACTAAAAAATGCACCACAGAGAGCCCTATAACTTAGACATAATGGAAGCAGAGCTAAAGGTCGACCATGCAAGTCATTAATAAATGAAATATCCAAGGCCTCACATACCAGCATCTGTGTAGCATATACCAAAGATTGCACCTGATGCTTCTTCAGATTCTGATGCTAAAAGGCAGAACAGGACCAGAGAAGAAGGTGAAAAAAAGAACAATCTGTGCTCAACATATGGAATTAAATAATACATCAGTTGATCACACTGAAACAATCTCTTCGACAACTTTAATTTTATTTGTTTGCAGTTTTGTAAATAAGTCTTGACTGTGAGAGTAGTGCAGAAGCTAGATGCTTGTCAGTTGATCTGAAGGTCTTGAGTTTAATCCTTGCTCCATCTGCCAGAGATTCAAGGAACCAACAGTCTGCATACAAATTGCAGTATGCAAAACTCAGGTACTGGTACAAAACCAAAGTCCAGAAATAGATGAACTACTAAGTCTTTCCGCCAGGGTTTACACCCAAATGTGCTGCTATTGGTGTGAAACACGTTCTTTAAATTTTTTAACAGTGAAGAGCAATATCTATTTTAATATTGTATCTGACAGCAACTGTATTTTTGTCTACAGTGGATGGTGAGACTGCCACTCTTGGTTACAAAAAGTCTGTGAAAGATAGAGCAAAATCATTCATTGCAGGATACAAGTAAGGTTTACATTACATTCTGGCAACTGGCCGAACTCTGTGATTTAGATTATCAAACAGTGCCACTTATGGAACAAAGAGAAGAGAAAATATGCATAGAGAAATAACACAGAGAATCACTTTAACTGTATTTTCATGTTATTTAGATGTATAGACTGTTCTCTTTTGTGTACTTTATTGAAGCTATGGGTTCCATAACAAAGTGGTCAAGTCATTTCCGTTGTGCTCTGAGGTTATGGTTTCACTTCGTGGACATGTCATTTAAGTTCACGAGTGCCATTTTTACAGAGATCCTTGGGGATCATCTTTAGAGCTATGGAGTTTATGCCTTAATGACATGTAGCTATCCATATAAAAAACTGCAGACTAGAAATATTCCTATAAGCAAATGCAGATGAGACAGGTTAATATTTTTTGTAACACATAAAAGAAATATGAGGCTATAACCATATTTCAAAGAGAGGCAGACTAGAAATGTTCATGTGAGGAAAGACAGTCAAGAAATGTCCATGTAAGGAAAGGCAGATTATAAGTGTTCATAATCGTAAATGTAAACTATAAATACTCATGTAAGGAAATGCAGACTATAAGTGTTCATAATCGTAACTGTAAACTATAAATACTCATGTAAGGAAATGCAGACTATAAGTGTTCATAATCGTAACTGTAAACTATAAATACTCATGTAAGGAAATGCAGACTATAAGTGTTCATAATCGTAACTGTAAACTATAAATACTCATGTAAGGAAATGCAGACTATAAGTGTTCATAATCGTAACTGTAAACTATAAATACTCATGTAAGGAAATGCAGACTATAAGTGTTCATAATCGTAACTGTAAACTATAAATACTCATGTAAGGAAATGCAGACTATAAGTGTTCATAATCGTAACTGTAAACTATAAATACTCATGTAAGGAAATGCAGACTATAAGTGTTCATAATCGTAACTGTAAACTATAAATACTCATGTAAGGAAATGTAGACTAGAAATGTTAATTTAATCAAATGCAAGATGCACATGTCTGTGTAAAGACATGCAGACTAGAAATATTAATTTAATCAAATGCAAGATGCACATGTCTGTGTAAAGACATGCAGACTAGAAATATTAATTTAATCAAATGCAAGATGCACATGTCTGTGTAAAGACATGCAGACTAGAAATATTAATTTAATCAAATGCAAGATGCACATGTCTGTGTAAAGACATGCAGACTAGAAATGTTAATTTATTCAAATGCAAGTTGCACATGTCTGTGTAAAGATGCAGACTAGAATTGGCTAAAGGATTTGTTTTTGCTTGTACAACAGATCCAGTATGAGACCAACAAGCATGATCAACGTGAAAAATGACGTCAGACTGCCATCAGCTCTTGAGAGTCCACCCAAGACTGAGTTTCAAAAATTTGTACAAAAGTGGACTCGCTATGTTGATAACCACAGGCTACAGATTTTCTGGGTGACCCTGTACACACTCGTGACAATTGGGATATTTGTGGAAAGAGCTTACTGTAAGTACAACCTGGCATATCTATATTCACCACAATTTATATTATATATTAGCACAATGTTTTTTTAAGGCCCTGTTTAGGCTCATTTTTTCTCACTGATCAAAGTAAAAAAAAAAAGTAAGTAAAGTTCCTTTTTCCACACCTTTAGGCGTAAAGGGCGTATATTTTTAAAGACCAATCGGCACACGATGGATAATGTGGTCAGCATTACACCTGCTGCCTTTACTTTCCAGGACTGCACCCGGTACCCACTCAAGGCTGGGTCGACCTGGGAGCCAACGTCATTTTTGAATAAAGTCCATCTCGTCAGGGAGCAACCCACGACCTTCCGATCAGCACGCGAGCGACTAACCGCTACGCAACGGCCACTCCCACAGATCAATGTAGTAAATAGTAAAGCCCTTTCATGTGCCACTTGGGCATGTAGTTCACATTGTGAGAAAGAAAGGCATGCAAGATTATTTTTGAAGTTATCAAGAACTGAAAACTATTAGATGTGGAGTAATATCCTCACCTATAAATAAAGGACCAATTTCCACGCCTTCAGACGTGATGGGCACATAGGGCTAGACATGTTTTATAGAACAATCAGCACTTGCAAGCTGATGTGGACAACAGCAAGCCGGCTACCTTTACTTCCGAAGACTTTACCTACCTATTTAAGGCTGGGTCGACCTGAGAGCCAAGGCCATTTATAAAGGGGAAAAAAGCCCAGCGCCATCCAGACATGGGACCAAAATACAGTGCTTAACCCTCTAGTGCTGCATACTAAAGAATTGACATCCGACGACACAAGAAGACACTATTTAGATAAGAATCCAACAGGGACAAATCTAAGAAACCATTTCCAGCTATAAAACAGTTTTATTAAGGTACCTGATGGTTATGGGGCAACCTGTAGTCCAATTTGGATGTGATAACCTCCTATACTTTTATTAAAAACAGTAAGCACTTGTGTAAAAATGTATACAGTAATAATACTTGAAAACAAAATATAAGTATCTGTGTAATACTGACACACTGAAAGTTGTAAAAATAATTATAGTATATTACGGCACAGCACTAAAGTCTTATGGTGACTGAAATAATTATTATATTTATCTTGCGTACAGATTATTCATTTGAACGTGAACATGCAGGACTACGACGTTTAGCCGGATACGGCGTCTCCGTGACCAGAGGAGCAGCCAGTGCACAAATGTTTACATATGCCAGTCTTTTAATTACCATGTGCCGCAATACTTTGACTTTTTTCAGGTATGGTATGCACTAATTTGTTGGGCTCAACAGACACACACATATACACAAATATAAATTAAAGGTATTCTTAACCTTAAAAAATATTTTTTGTAAAACAACACAACCACATTATTCTTTTGCCCTTAATCACGTTTCAGTATATGTATTGTAGGTCTCCCTTTATTTCTGTTGCCCTGTGTTTTATTCTACTTTTTCAATATTTTAAACCCTTGCGTTTCATTGCTGCAGATATTATCTGATTTCCTGCCTCCACCATCCCTGTGATTGGTCTTCTCTTTCCAGTTGGTGACTCCAAGAGTTTGTTGGTCAGCTGGATATTACCTTGCTACAGTTTTCTTGGTCTGCCTTGTGGTCTAAAGCCATTCATCTCCCTTGTGTATGCAGATTTGGCCTTTCTGTAATCTGTCATTCTCATCATCTGCCACAGCCATCTCAATTTGAGAGTTCCAAAAACAAATCAAACAATTACAAAAATAACAGGATTTTTCAATGTGTGTCCTGTCCAGAAGCAATTTTCTCTCTTCTCTTTTTTCATTCACCTAGGCTTTATTTTCTCCATAAGCCACACATTTGTGATTCGGTTACACTATTTTATCCTTCTATGCTGTACAGACATCAATTATTGAATTTGTTTTGCATTTTATAGGTAATTCTTCATGTTTCTGATCCGGGTACTAATTTGACATTAAACTTGAATATTCAACAGATAAAATGGGGTAAAGAAATACGAGAAATATCTGGCCATCACTAGCATCAGCAACATGATGTCTATATTGGACATACGCTAGAACAAACGAACAGAAAATCACCAGGCGGGCACTAAAATGGGAAATACTGGAATTATTGAGTTGATAATGCTCCCAAGAAAACTAAAATAAAGTTGATAAGAGAAACCAAAATAGTTGGACTGGATTTAATCCATGATATTGAAATGATCGCACGGACTAGAATGCAATGGCAGATTAGACTGCGGGCCCTATGGGATAAAATGGCACAACAGGACTATAATGGCATCCGTCAGTCCCGGGGGACTATGGAGATGTGCCGCTGGCTTTGGGAACAGCATCTGCTGTGACTGTAAAGTCAGATGCGGGAATGGCAGTCTTTGCCACACAGGATACACACAAAAGCAGATACTCTCTCGTTGTGAGGCAGTTTTACTCTCCGGTGTCTCCTCTCCACAGCTCGTTGTGTTCGGTTTCTTTCAAAATGTGACAGTCCGTCTTTCACTTTCTGTCTCCATAGTAGTCGATCTGCAGCTGATTTTTCCCATGTCTCTGTGCCTATGTTGGTATCTATTAGGTCACGTTTGCATACATCTTTATAGCGCAGCTTTGGCCTTCCTGTAGGTCTATTCCCAGTTACCAATTCACCATATAGGAGATCTTTTGGAATACGACCATCCTCCATGCGGGAGACATGTCCCAGCCAGCGCAGACGTCTTTGCTTCAGTATACAATACATTGATGGTATTTTTGCTCTTGTGAGCACACATTCGTTGGAGAGGCACAACAGGACAGTGAATAAATTTGATAAATTAGTTTATTGAATACTGGAGTTGAAAAATGCATTTATATGCATGCATTTACGCACGCGCACACACATATGCACACACACACACGCACACATATAAACACAAATATATACACACACACACCTCAAATATACATATATATGTTGTTAAGCTAATTATTTTTAAACAAAATCTTACCCTTTGTGTTAAATCTGGTCTATTTAGTTACGACTGTATTTCTACCGACACAATTTTGTTTACTTCTGTTACTATTCACATATTTCTTCATGTACACTTTTTTTTGTCAGGGAGACATTTCTGCATCGCTTTATACCCTTTGACAACTTCCATGACATGCACATCTATGTAGCATTTCTTGCAGTTTTGTTTTCAGGTAAGGGGAATATAAAATAACTAATTTAATATATAAATACACACACACACAAAGAAAAAAAAAGATTACAATGATAATGAGATAGCCATTTGTAACAATTAACTCTTCTTCAGCCAGTTTATATATTACTAGATATTTGCCTGGCTTCTTCCAGAATAGTAAAAGTTTGATTCTCTTTTCCTCTACTTCATCTTCGTCTCCCCTGCTGCAGTATATGTAATAGAAACTTTATGGAGAAGGGAGCACAACTTGAGCCTTTCATCTCCAAGTTCCTCTTGGATGCCTTTATTTCCTCAACCTGTCAGTGTCCTATTTTAGTGCATGTCTGGTGATTCTCTGTTCGTTTCTCTTCTTTTTCTTTAGAAAATAATTGTTTAAAGGGTGTGGAAGCCTATCGTTGTCATGGCTCAGGGTGGAGTCAGTCAAGTCTTTGAAATCTTTCAGATAAGAAGGCTTATATGATGTCGGTGGTACATCACGACTTTCCCTGTTACACACAGCTTGGTTTCAATTGGAATGGCAACCAGCCAAAACTGAGATCTTTCTCTATTGCTTTATATGCAACTGCTACAAATCTCTCTAGCACATGCTCAATATTATGTGACGACTTTCCACATGGGAAAAGTTCTAAATACCCAGTCTTGAATATGTTGTACATATGGCTACAGACACGCTCTAAATATAATGGTCTGTTTTTTCTGTGTGAGGTAACATGGCAGAGGTAACTTCATACATCAGCTTGAATGTATTGAAAAACAGCAGCAGTCAATCAGAGTTTGCTCAGTAAAGTTTATCATTTAACTTTATATGTGTACTGTCAACGAAATACTGAAACAAGAACAATCAGTAAATAAGTAAGTGGAGAATCTTTTTGAGCTGTGTTGATTATATGGTTCTAGCCTCATAATATTTTAAGTGTCATCAAAAAAATATAAATCCAGACAAAATGTAGAACTAGTCTCATTCACAATAAGGACAAAATGAAAGCCTTCATCAGCAAGTAGCACAAACGGACTAAGATACAATTACATACAACCGAGGCTTTTTTTATTTCTAGAAAGAAAAAACAAGATGTTAGTACCCATCATAAAATGTATAAAATGTGTCTTTTACAGTAGTGCTGAAAAAACAACAACAACAGATTCCTTAAATGAGGGCGGTATTGCATACTGTTATGTTCCGAAAAGAAATTAACAAAAAAGCCGCATCAACAATACATAAATTCACTTACCTGCCACAAAATCTCCATATCACGCTTGGACTAGGGATACGCGTGTTTATGCTTGTTGCAGGAAATTTAAATTTTAAGAGCCAGTTGGCATTCAGTAGCAAGGTGATCAGTACAATGCCAGCCATACTTACAAGACTGAACATCGCCTGGTGCCAACCAGTTTAAGATCAACATGAGGGAAAAGTATGTTTAACTTTAGGAATATTAATTTGTGAGGTATTGAAAATGTTATGTTACTGTGATTATGAAATAATACACACAAATTGTCTCTTTTATTTCAGTCATACACGTTATAGGTCACATAATAAACTTCTTCCACATCTGCACTCAGTCTTCTGATGACCTGAACTGCTACTTCAGAGAATACTTCCGGGCGTAAGTTCCATTATTGTAAAACCTTTTGTTTTATTGGCCTGTAACTCATCTACAGACCAAAGAGTTTTACCTCTTTTGACCCTTTGGAAAATGTAATAGTAAAATAAGATTGCCAAAGATCTGTGTAATTAGCAATGATACTTTAACCCTTAAATGGAATGAAAGAAAACTATAGTTAGCATGCAGACTGTTGAATGTTGAATTTAGAATTTAGCACTCGGGACACTCACATAAATGCTCAGTCCCCATCTTCAGAAGCAAAGGAAGAATTCCATTTCTGATGGTGACAGTAACCATCTGATTGTAAATCCGTTTCCTCCTTCCCCTGAGTTTTGAGCGTCGGCCAGATCTCCTGGTAGCTCCTCGCAGCACCATTCTTCTCAGACAGTAAGGATCCATTTGCGTCTTTGCACTGTTCATCCGTTTCATAAAGGCCCTCACAATATCTAACTTGTCATAAATCAGTTCACCACCAAGTGGTGCAGAGCTAGCCAGTCTATCTGACTGCTCATTTTCCAAGACACCGACATAAACTGGAGAAAATATCCAGAGGATGCCAACTAACGGGGACCATTAAAGTGATGCTTGCCACTCTGCACGAAGTTTAACTCTATTATGTAAAGGAGGAGTTTCAGCTAAATACAGTCTACATATTTGAAGCTATTAATGTTTCGTTTTTCCCATGTGGGTTCTGGAGCCGTAGTCTGATGGGAGGCAGGGAATAGACCCACTGCCTTCCTAATAAGTAAGTGGTAAAAAGCAACTCATTATTGGCTATCAGAAATCAGATATGTTAGGCCAAAAGTGGCCTATATTGCAGCTATAAACCACAAAAAAATGTGTCATCCGCCCTTTTAAGAGCAAACAGAAAAAGAAATAGAAGTTTAAGAAGAAGAATAAGGACATTGTGAATTTTTCTGTGTCTTCCTTATGCAATATGTGGCTTAGGGAAATTGAAAAAAAAAAAGATTTATCGTACATGGCTTGGAGTATTATTTCCATGTTTCCTTTTCTTGTTCACAGAACTGATGTTCTAGCCAGTTTCCACTACTGGACTTATCAGACAATAACAGGTAATGTTTTACAAACTGAAAACTGCATATAAACACTTTTTCCCTCAAGTAATGATAATTTGTTTTACATATATTGATTATATACAATAAAAAGCATGTCATGTGTGAATATTATTTTTGTGTGTAAAGCTGAGTATACTAAAGAAATTGTACAATTTATGTTTGAAAACAAAGTGCATATTATTGATAAAAAAAAAAAAAAGAAGTAAAACACACGTTACAGTTTTGTAATTGTGGTTATTGCTCGATTTTCTGTCTACTGCAATGTCATAAAGGACTGAAAGAATTAACTCTTGCTCCTAAAATTGTAATTTTCTGCAAGTGTACACTTGTCGAAAAGCATCAAGCTTTACATACAAGAAATTCATAGACAAGAAATACACTTTAAAATTACTATGTCTTTAGAATGTGCCCAAATCACAAGTCTCCTATTTTACTGTACAATTGATGTTTCCTTTACTTCTTAAAAAAAAAAAAAATTTACAAAAATAAACATAAATTTCCTAATGTGTTTGTCAGAGACATAATTCCTGTCTAGCAGATGTGTGGCTCGTTGGTAGTCTACTGAAAGGCAATCTATCCATACAACACACTAAGCTAAACACTTACAGATCACACACATCAATCTTCAATGCACAGAACAATAAACTGTAGGTAATCAACCCTAGAGTTTATTGTTCTGTGCATTAAAGACTGATGTGTGTGTACTGTAAGTATTTAGCTTAGACGCTGGCGTTGGATAGGACACACACTGAGGAAGGAGAACAGCATAACTAGAATGTCTTTGCACTGGAACTCACAGGGGCATAGGAATAAAGGAAGGCCAAAAAACACATGGAGAAGAGAGCTGGAGAATGAAGTTAGAAAGATGGGGAGGACATGGGAAGAGCTCCATGCAATGGCGAAGGATAGAAAACGACTTGGCGTGAGTTGGTTGAGGGCCTATGCTCCATTGGGGGATATAAAGGCAGAAAAAGAAGAAGAAGAAGAAGAAGAAGAATCAACCCTAGAAACGATGGCGTTCCACTATCTTAAACGCTGCCATCAGGACTTTCAAATTGCTACTGCCAAAAATGCTCCCAAAAAATTGTGAAAGCTGCAAGACTACCAGAGAGTTACAGCAATTGACTATGAAGATGGTAGACGATTAGTACTATCGATTATTGTAGAAGGAGTGTATTGCTCGCTTGGCAGGTTAGAAGTTGCAAATTATCACCAGGTCCTGATTTTCCATGATGTACTGGGTGGAGAATGCAGAAATTACTATATGACCCCGCAAAAAAAAAAAAACAGTTGTATAAAGCAAACTTTCTTTGCTTTTTTTTAAATAGTTCAATAATTTGCATCCTAGTGTAATGACTCGTGACTAACAGGTACATATTCATAATTTTACAGGTGTTCCACAAAAATACACTTTTGATAACTATAATAATCAGCAACATGATTCTATAAGTGTATGTTTTACTTCTTCAGTCTCCAGTCATTTGACATTTTATAATTTCACAGTGTTGATCTTATTTATATTACTATTTCTTACTCAATGTTTCTTTTCCCAATACACCTTTCTCTGTATGCAGATATTTTTAAAATGGTTAACAAATAACAACACAAAGTAAGCAACAACAACAACAACAACAAATAATGAATCCTGTACTGAAAATACTCAGTATATGTTTAATAAATGTGAAATTGTCCAATCTGATGAATTCTTTCCTGCTGGATAAAAATCAAAGTTATTAAACATTTTTAATAAAAACCATTTCGTTTTGAAACAGGAATTATTTAAGGATTCATGTTGAGTGATTGTGTTGTTATATCGCACATACCTTATACGTACATTATCAGCAGTCAGTGGCTTTAAGCATTATTACAAAAATTATAAATAATAATGGTCTTTTCTTTCAGGTCTGACAGGGGTTGCTTTAATTTTAGTGTTGGTGGTCATGTATGTCTTTGCAATGCCATATGCCAGGAGGAATCTCTTCAAGTACTTCAGGAGCACCCACAAGTAACTATTTTCAATAAACAAAAGCTTTTTGTACAATTGTTTTTTAACAATTTCGAAATTTCTGCTGGGACTTTGTTTTATTAATCTGTTTTTTCATCAAACTGTTAGTAATAGTCAAGTTTGTTAGTATTTAAATGTTTGACCATTTTTTTTTTTGTTGTTGAAAATTGTATTTCAGATGACATATTTTTTTTTCCTATAAGAAAGTCGAACTCACTGATTTATATTCCGATAAGTAATTAAATAATCTGTGCTAATTTTTAATATTTTTTTTTAAAGTAAAAAAAGCAACGAACACGTTAAAATAGAGTTCAAGTTACCTCAAAGTGTGTTAACTGCTTTTAGTTGTATACTTCAAGTCACCCAAGACATTTTTATCACACCCACATTAAAAACATATTTTTATGATCTTTGCTCCCCTTTCAAATCAGTTAGGAAAAAACAGTGCGCTGTAATGTTCTAGAAAGCAAAAGCATCTGGGATGGTGTTGAACACATTCCCCACTGCGTGCTAATTCGTTTGAAAAAATGTGGATCTAAACATTATACTCAGTGTAGCACTGACACGAAAAAGGACTTTCACTTGTTGTTTTCTCGACTTTAACATATCTATATATACACATAGGGTGTATATATTCTTTGTCTTTGTGAATAACATTATCACATCCTTGTGGATAAGTTCAAACTGTAAATGTTAAATCTTTTGTTGGTATCTACAATTTACCTTCTAATAGAGCATATACTCCCAACCAGCTCACACAAAACCCATCACAGACTGTTTTTTTTTTTTTTTTTTGACTGACTGGATTTTACAGCTTCAGATTTGACCAAATACGAAGACTATTTCACACCAACCCTACGCAAACAACTCCTATGATATACTTTCCATCAAAGTAGAAATCGCAGTGACTGTTGGTTTCGTGCGAGCTCACATTTTTGTAATTCTTTGGATGTTAGTTTTTAGTTAGACTTCCAGCGACTCTGGTGTCTTCGTTATTCAGGTGTTAAATAAACACATGTTGACGACACACCAGTTGGATGATATGTTACTTTATTGTGGTTCCAACATGGCATCTTCTAGTCGCTGTCCTGTGTTTTTACTCGTCGTGTTAGGATCGATTGTCAGTACGGTTTCATCAAACACACACTTTGTTCAGAACATGGTTATCCTGCATACCATGTTTTTCTTTACTGCGAAGGAAATGTATCTCCAACAAAGCGCCACGTATCCTCAGAGTCGTTGTATGTGTCAGTTCTAGATACTGACTGTCTGACTTTCTACCCCACCAGGAAATCACACAATCGATAAACACCCGATGACACAATGTGCCACTATGTTGGTGAGGATCACCGTGGAGTGGTCACATATTTATGGCCAGGCTATATTGCGGCCCTTGGCAAACGCCAGAGTAGGGTTTCAAATAACGAAAAATTTCATCCTGAAAAATACGGAAAGTCATCGTATAAATGAATAGTTCTAGATAGCTTCCGATAAGCCATTTATCCTTAGGTGTCAGTGACTTCTCCGCGTTATCAGCAGTCAAACTTCATGGCAGTCATTTGTCTCGCAGAACTCGACCTTTCACTCCCGCTGTCAAACACTAACTTATTCTATCTCCTTTCTCACCTGCAAACCTCTGTTTTCATCTCACGGGTTTTGGCTTGCAATCGTTCATTCAAACACGGGATTTTGTGAGTCTCTGTCCCATCTCCCGGTTTTCTTCACTTGACTGACCCTTGATCCTAACTCGTCATATTGGGAACCGCATTGGGATTTTTGGGAATCATCATAATTATAGCGAGTAACAGTGGGGAAATGGCACATTAGGAATTTAAGAAAAATTTACAGGTATACAGTAGTATTTTACAAAAAATGTAAAATTGTTTTTCCTCTATAGCCTGTACATAGCTGTGTACATACTGATGTTTCTGCATGGCCATCATCGTCTAGTTCAACCTCCCTTGTGGCCATGGTACTTCATTGGTCCTGTGGTGCTGTTTGTCCTTGACAAGTTGGTGTCAGTCAGCAGAAACAAAGTCCTACTGCCAGTGCACAAAGCCAAACTTCTGCCATCAGGTATAACGTACTTTTAGAACCACCTTTACATAGTGGTAATATGATTGTTTTCTGAAACATAAACAGTTGTTGCCTTTTTAGGTACTTGATGTTTACAAACACATTTTATCATGCCTTTACTCAATCACTGAACACATTTTTATGCTATCTCTACAACGCAGGTTGACTTTGGAATCTTTAGGATATTAAATGGCGAAGCCCTAATCTCTTTCATAGTGCAACTCTTGTGCAGTTGTCAGAAAACTATGAGAACATTTCTTTAATGAACTGTCTCTTGTATGGCGAGGATTGTGAAATACATTTACTAACATCTAACCAAGGAAGCTGGAAAAAAAAGGAAAGGACTTTTTCGTACAACTTCACGCGTATTGTGCTTTAAAAAATCTATTTAGAAAATAAGATTTTTGAAATTAACTTTTCCAGAACCATAATTGAATGCTATGTAACAAAAAAGAAAAAGAACAATACTAAAATTCTAAGAACTGGGAAGAAACCCCTAAAATATTCTTTTACAATTTTAATTAAAGTTTTTTTTTTAAATTAACTGTTCCAAAAGCATAACTGGAACTAAAGGGGGAGATACTCAAATTCTGTGATCTGAAAATTATAGGAAGCTTCCTCATTAACAGAATCACTCTATGGTAATTAGCAAACTTTGACAACAATAAATGTCGCAGTGGTTTAGAGAGACTGGTTAACTAATGGCATGTTTCCTTGTAGTTAATGCAGGAGCTGACTGTTGCTATGTTTGACACTAATGACAGCTTGGATGATTAAAAATGTGAGGCAAGAGAACTTGTCACGGGTAGAGTGCTTTTGCCTGGCAGTGATACAAGCCAAATTCTGCGAAGGAATTTAAACGTGATCATAATTACCAACTATATTTTGATTTAGTTTGTAATCCAAATATTAGTTAATATTTTATTATGATAAATAGTTTAAAAAAATAAAGCTTCCTTCACAAATGCTAAACACTGAGTACTTAATTCAGACATTAAATCATTTATAGGATTACATTTCAGGTGTCATTCAACTGGTGTTCAAGCGACCTCTGACCTTTGACTATCATTCTGGCCAGTGGGTCAGAATTGCCAGTCCACAACTTGGCAAAGGAGAGTACCATCCTTTCACACTGACTTCAGCACCACACGAAGAGCATCTCAGTCTTCACATCAGAGCTGTGGGGCCTTGGACCACCAACCTGCGCAGATTATTTGACTCAAATCAAATCAGAACTACTCCACTTCCAAGGGTAAGCACAAGAAGGAGAATCTTTAGAACAGACTATATTTATATTTTGTGCTTTGTTTTATTTAGTTTACCATGTCTATCTTGATGATTGTATTATAAAGCCCGAGTTTTCATTGCCATGCATGTTATGCTTGCGCTGTACCGGTGAGATCAACACCTTAAATCTCTCAGTATCAAATAATCAATGTTCTGTAATTAAAACGTTCCATTGAGTCCAGGCCATCACAGTTTTTTTTTTTAATTGTATAGACATAGTTTATTAATTGTTTGATATTTATAACGCTGCATGTAAACTAGTACAGATGTTTTGAGGTGGAAACAAATGACAAATATCACATTTGTAACACAGGATGTGAGTGAGTCACATTTAACCCCAACAGGACCATACAACAAGAGACAAACACAAAATTTCACAGAATGTCACCGATTGGATGAAAATCGTCCATGCACAAGTGCCAGAAGCCCTATTCAACTTTTACGCAGTATTATGGCTCCCCAGCTATAGCCGATTAAAAAAAAAAAGGGGGGGGGGGTGGAGAAGGGGGCTGTGAAAAAACCCACACATTGCGTCATTTATAGGGGAGGTTTTATATATTACGGAACGTTGAGAAGTGTGCGTGTGTATATGTGCGTGCGTATGTGCGTTCGTGCGTGCGTATGTGTGTGTACATTGTAAATCACAAACCCTCTCTGTATTTCTTTTCGTTGTTTTTTTTATTAAATGAAGTGTTAACGCCTCCTAAATCATGACCAATACACAGGTTACATTTTCATTTGCCATTATGACTACAAAGTTTAACAGTCACATTCGCAACCCATGTTATTATGCATTTCTTTATTCATTGCGATAAGTAGCATATGTAAACTTTAGTTGGAGTTAGATCATTTTCAAAATATTCCTTATTACTTCCCTTGAAAAAGTTTTTTTCAAAATATTTTGTTGTTGTTATCTTCCTTTGAACCATATGTATTAATGTGTCTGAGACAATACATCTGTCTGCCTTCAAAACTGTTTAATACTAGTGTTAGTATTACAGGGGATGCTTCGGGTGCACTTAGGGAAATAATGACTAAAGATATGACAGCGATGGTGTCAAATTTGAAGTAGAAGACGAGATATTGAGAACAGAGTTTTAGCCCTATTTCCATTAGGCCTAGATAGAATGCAGCGTTGGAGACCGAGATGAGGAAAACAAGGGAATAATAAGACTTATTTTTCGCTGTCTTAGTTGAGGCCGGGCAATTCAATCTAGTACACACACACACACACACGTACTTGCACACACACACACACACACACACACACATATATATATATATATATATATATATATATATATATATATATATATATATATATATATATGGATGGACAGACTACAGATAGATTGATAGTGAGATAGACAGGGGAATACCTTTGTGTAAAGGCAAATAGATTGTTCAAAATATTACTGGATAATGAACAAATCCAACAAAACAATGGTTAAATAATTTTTACAAATGAATATAAATGTTGACATCTTTAAAAGAGGCATATTTATGTGAGAACTGCCACATAAAGTGAACGATAGAGTGGTGTGGGGACTGAGTGAATAAAGGTTAATTATCTGAAAACTTCTTGGAGAAGAGAAAAGAAGGATTTAAAAAAAAAGAGAGAAAAAATATAAAGAAGTAAGATTTTTGCATGTGACACTTTATGATTATTTATTAGTCGTTGTGTGTTCACATTTGAAATTATCAGCACCATAAAGCCATACACAAATAATAATAAAAAAATATTTTTACATAACACTAGTTATGCAATTATATTTAACTGAGCTAATAAAAAAAAGATTTAAAAAATCAAGTAAAATGGATGGAAATTATGCTGTGATTATGACCAGACATATATAGAAATAAAACAATAATTGGACATAATGGGAAAAAAGGGTAACGTTATTATAATAAGTTTATAAACATATGACAAAACTGAGTTAAAAACTACAATAGTATATGAGACATAAAGGCTGACAGAGGAAAAAAAATTAACAACACTGGAGGGTAGTAGAAATAAAATTAAGAAGAGGTGAAAAGGACAGAAAAAAAAAAAGAAGAAAAAGAAAGAGGTTAAGAAGAAGACCAAACAAAAGTGTCATTACAGTGATGCGTTTTGTAAGAAGCTGTTTTCTGAGGGGAAAAAGGGGGGGGGGGGGTGGGAAGAAAATTAAAATATTGGAAGTATATAGGAAGTATATAAGAAAGTAATAAATATGTTATTTTTTTGAAGACTGGACTTCATGAGAGCAATTTGCTTTAAATTCAAAATTAATTATAACAGGTTTGGAAATAGTAATATATTAGAATATTTTCTTTCTCAAAACATATTGATTGAACAATTTTTTTCTAGTATCAGATATACCTTGACGGTCCGTTTGGGGAAAGTCATCAGGACTGGTATAGATACTCAGTCTCTATACTCATTGGTGGTGGCATCGGTGTCACACCTTTTGCTTCCATTCTGAAAGATATTGCCAACAGAGCCATGAATGTCAACAGACTACCAGTTCAAAAGGTAATTGTTGAGATTTTTTATAACAAAAATTTACTATAAATTAAGCACACAAAGCCAATGAAGATAGACTGCATTAAATATTAAACAGTTGCCAGGTGGTCTTTGTGGTGAAGCAATTAAATGATTTGCTTGTAATGAGGAGAAGGTTGTGCGATTGTGTTCAGACTGCATCGTTAACAAATACAGTTTTTAGGGATCCCAGGGTCATCACTGTAGCTATGAAGTTCATGCTTTGGGCCACATTTTTTTTTAGGTAGCCTGCTTCAGAGTGCCAGCTATGTAACTACCCCTACGAAACTGTTAAACACTATTTCTTTGAGTGCCCAAAACTCAGCGAGTCTAGAAGAATGCTACTCCATCCGAGACCAGACAAGTGGAACACCTTGTACGGAGGAAAAAAAAACAGCTTGTGAAAACATGCAAATTTCACAACATGGCATTGTGCCAAAGGGCGAAAGCTCATGCGCCGCTGGATAGATAACAACAACAACAACAACACAATAGGTAGCCCGCGACTTTGTGAAATGAAACCAAGCCAGTTTCATAAAATCTTGAATCCTCTCACCGGTTATCGTCTTTGATCATATGTACATTATAGGTAGCCCTCGACTTTGTGAAAAGAGACCAAGCCAGCTGCATAAAATCTTGAATCCTCTCACCGGTTATCATCTGTGATCATCTGCACATTATAGATAGCACGCGACTTTGTGGAAAGAGACCAAGCCAGTTGCATAAAATCTTGAATCCTCTCACCGGTTATCGTCTTTGATCATAAGTACATTATAGGTAGCCCGCGACTTTGTGGAAAGAGACCAAGCCAGTTGCATAAAATCTTGAATCCTCTCACCGGTTATTATCTTTTATCATCTGTACATTGTATACTCTGGGAGAATGCTGTTAATCTATCTTGTGATGCTGTCTTTCCATAAGTACCCTCTGCCTCCTGCTTGTCTGATTTTGAATTTGTCTCTTCAGTAATACTTTTGTAAAAGTGTTACAGCTTTTATTGTGAATGAAATATTGTATACAAGACCTGTAGTGGCCCTTGAAACTGGAAAACAAACTTCTGGCAATTAACGGCGCCTTGGATGTTTACCCAACGGGGGTGAGAGGGCAGTGGATGAGAAAAATGAAGCTAAAACATTACCTTGAGACCTGGTCAGTGTAAAAAGACAATCAAAATGCCGTGAAAAGGAAAGATTTGTTACTGCAACACACAGTGATATAATCACCAACATGTGTGGTCACTGTTGTTTCTGGTGAACTGTGAATGTACTATTTATTAACTGTCAGTTAAAATATCCTGCATATTTACTTGCAAAATATGTCATTATCACTGATAAGTCACATCAAATGAACTCTAAATAGAGTTTTCATTTCCACATGTTTGAGGCGCACTGGTTATAATACAGCCAATTATTTGTATAGATCAAACAACATTAGGGGTATCATCATTATCCCGTAACACAGCGTGTCGTTGGATCACCAGTTTCTTTTGACTGACTGATCAGCGCTCTGCACCTTTGTCGGTCAGAAGTGATGGACTTTATGGTTGCATGCATGAGGCCTGTCCAGTCAGTCAGATTCTGTGACCAGGTCTTTCTTGGTCTGCCTCTTCTCCTCTTTTCCTGTACTGAACCCTGTAGTATTGTTTTTGAGAGGTTATTAGATTTTTTTTCCATTTCCATACCATTGCATTTTTCGCCTTTTCACTGTATTTAAAAGAGGGTCAAAGTTGTTAATGTGCTGTATAATCATGTGGTGAACCTCTTTGTTTGTAATGTGGTATCTGTTCAGTATTCCAAGACTTTTTCTGAAATATCGCATTTCTAATGCTTGTATCTTCTTTTCGAGTTCAGCTGTTGAGATGCACGTTTCACAGCCATCTGTAACAGTACTGTTATTGACTAGGATTGCTCTGAGCAATTATATCTTAGTTTTGCATGAAATGGTTTTTTTTTAAAAATCTCCACAATGTTTGCTGCTTGGCAAAGACTGATGTTGTCTAGACAATCCTAGACACGATTTCTAGTCTTGACCACAGGTCACTTAAAATGGAAGCTAAACATTTGAAATGATTGACTTTTTCTAATTTGTGACCCTTAACATACATTGGTGAAGTTATGCCAGCTGGATTATTAGTCAACAGCAAAGTGAGTCTCGGGCAGTATTTCAACCCTGGCTGGGCCCGCTCCTCTCCAGGTGGCCATTTCCTTATAAGCCTGTATCCTCACAGATGCAGTTTCCAGTCTGCACCAAATGTGTATTAGGTACACCATCATCAGGTAGCAGGTCTTTTGCAGAACGTCGCTCTCATCACGGTCTGCCTGAAAGAAACTCAGTCTCTCGCCATTTCTCCCGCCCCAAGCACTTTCATACTCAAGGAGTCCTTTATATGTGACCTTTAGGTATATGCTGAGTCAAAATCATACAAGCCACCTATTTCTCAAGACATGTTTTCGTATTCAAGAAATATTGCCTTATCTCATGTTAGTAAATTTCATTGTCACCATCAGTTTAAAAATAGTCGTGATATAATTTTATCTCTATGTAGCCTAAATCTCGAGGCACTGACCCTTTTCTAATAAATGCATTCCTCCATGTCATCGTCTTAGATAATCCAGCATTATGTATTAGTATGATTGTTTTTATTCTATAACCTAATTTTCCAGTTGTCACAAAGTTCTCAACACGTAACATGCACCCCCCACCCTTTTTTTACCCCCCCCCCCCTTTTTCCTCCCCCGTCACCCACAAAATATTTTTTTTTTCAAATTGTAACTACATATAATATTTTACTGTCATTACCATTTTCCCCCAGACAAACAGCTTAGATGATTTGTCAAATTGTATAAATGATACTAACATACAATTTTGCATATAAAAACTAATTAAAGTTCTGTGCAGGGTATTGATAACAAATTTGTCTGTCGTTTTGCTGATTTCGCTAATTAAAAATTCTAAATATGTTATATCATTACATATTTTTACTACAAAGAACTGTCCATGTTTTACATATGTATCTCAATTGTTCACTAGGTATATTTTGTGTGGGTGACTCGTACACAGCAGAGCTTTGAGTGGATGACAGACATTATTCGCCAGACTGAAGCTGCAGATGTGAATGACTTCCTTGATGTTCAGATCTGTATCACACAACTGAAAGAACAGTTTGATTTGAGAACAACCATGCTGGTAATATATTCTTTGTACTTCTATTTGTGTTAACGATACAAGAACAACCATGCTGGTAATACATTCTTTGTACCTCTATTTGTGTTAACGACCCAAGAACAGCCATTATTATCATCAACCTGTCAAGCCAAAATGCCTCATTTAGGGCTTAAGCATGTCGTAAGAGTCAGCTGGCTGAGGGCTTGCTTCGAAGTCGGAGTGGATCACACTGAGAGGCAAGGAACAGTCTGCATACACATAAGTCAGATCTGTAAAAAGAACCTGCACACAACACTTAGGATCTCAAACAAGACTAATGTCTAGAGGTGAACGAGCTGCCACAATTTTCCGCTGGAGTTTACAGCCAGTGAATGGGAAGAAGAGGACATTCTGTTATTTCCTGTGCAATTCTTTTGATATCATGGATGGAAACTAGTCCAGCACCTTTGTCTTCTATTAAGAAAGAACAGCCATGATGGTATCATTTTTTAAATACTTCAAATGGTGTTCATGCTGTGAGAAAAACCACGTCAATAAACGTTTTTCAAACTATTAATTGTTATCTTGATAGGAGAACAGCCATGCTCATGGTGTACTTATTGTACATCTAACTGTGGTAGCGGCCATGGTGTGGTGGCTAGACGCTCGCCTGTGGATCCGAAGGTCATGGGTTTAAATTTAAAAAAAAGTTGTAGATTTAAAAACAAATTACAGTGTCCCCCATATTATTCCATCCTTAAATGGGTACTAGGTGAAGTCCAGGAAAGTAAATGAGGTTATTGTGATGTTGACCACATTACCCTTCACGTGCCACTTGGTATATATAATACAGATTTAGTACTACATGCCGAATTCGATGTCGAAAATGGTAATTTACATCAACTGTGTTGATGTTATGTGAACAGCCATGGTAATAACAGTTCCTTTTTACCTCTAATTATGTTTACGATAGGCGAGAAACCATCCTGGTTATGTATTGTTGTATATCTATTTGTGTTTAGTAGAAAACGAAATGTGCTGGTACTAAATTCTGCTTATCTTGTTTTGTGTTCATGACTAACTGACGTTTTACCCCGTCAAGATATCACACGGAGTGATACAAATTCGGTGACTCAACGTGCCACCATTCAGATGAGCATCACCCATGGAGAGGTTCCAGAAACCCCATTCAGGTTGGGTTATTCTAGGGACGCTGGCAATAACCAGGGCAGGACATTAAAAAAAAACACAAAATCCGTATGACATGGGGACAGAGAATATATAATGTGTTCATAATAGAAGAAGAACCATGCTGGCAATTTTTTTTCCTGATACTCTGTGTTTAGGAAATTGGAATAACCTTGTTGATAAAGTTTTCTTTGTGTCTTTTTATATTTATGATTTACAAACAGTCAAGCTGGTAGTGTTCTTCTTGTACCTTGAAAAACATTTATGATTTGAAAACCTAATGTTAGTAATAAATTATTTTGTCTCGAACAGTGTAAAGAGTGGTTGCAGGCTAAGAATCAAGTTTATTATACCAGTCAAAATAACCCACCCACCCCCCTTCCAACAATCCACCCCCCACCCCAAACCCTCCTCCCTCCTCCCTAAATAAAAAAAATATATATATATAAAGCAGACAACAAACAATTTATTATTCACTAATGCTTTTTAAAAAAAAAATTCTCATTTACTAGTTCGCTTGAAATAGATTATTTATATTTTTAATGTTGTCTCTGGTATGAACTTAATAAATTTTAAGATTTTTCTTGATTGTTAATGAAACTGCATCTAGAGAAACTTACTTTCATTTTGCAACTGTTTTTCAGTACATTTGTGAACGACATTTCCAGAAAGTTGCTGGGGTCAGCATGTTCACAGGCTTGAGGGCCAAGACTCATTTTGGCCGTCCAAAGTTTAACCCATTTTTCCAGGGTCTCAAAGTTGTTCACAAAAATGTAAGTGTAATAATTGTAGTTGTAGAATTGTAAAAGATCATCATCTGCAATGCACACAATGCACTCTAGTCTATTCACACGGATCATAAAAGGATGTTCTGAATTTTCAAAGCTGTACAAATATTTTAGTAACAGCTTAGCTACAGAAATGGAAAAACGCTATACCTAGAAAATTAATACAGAGGGTTTAATTTAAAAAAAATCCTTTTGTTTGTTCATTTTGTTTCAGCTTAATAGTTACTTGTTGTGTTTACTCATTAATTCCTCATACATATATCTACAGTGAAGTCTGTATAACATGAGGTGTCCTTTACTTCATATACAAACCCTAAACTTTGGAATGAAATCCTTTTTGCAATTCTAATACTTATAAAGAAGCAGTAATATGTTATTTAGTCTGACTATTTTTTAAAAAGTGCGAACTGCAGCACATCTTCTTAAATAAGGAGACTGATTCAACCTATTTTAAAACCACTGTTCTATTGTTAAACTAAACATTTCCATAATGTAAACTAATTTTCAAGGCAGTTGTGAAAATTCCCTAAAATAGCACGTACGTTCATGGAATGATAGGTTAATCATTTCGATCCACACTAATTTAATGTAAATTAATTTTATTCTTTTTGCATGAATAATATTGTTCCACTACCCAAAGTATCACACACACACACACACACATATATATATATATATATATATATATATATATATATATATATACAGTCAACACACACACACACACACACACACACACACATATATATATATATATATATATATATATATATATATATATATATATATATATATAATATATATATCTATATATTTACACATATATATATATATATTAAATTGTGGAAAAATTGTTTTGTTAGACAAACTGCTATATATAATCTATATAGAAATGTAAATTTTGACCAAGATAAAAACACTTCATTTTCTTTCTCATGCCACAGGTTGGGCAGATTGGTGTCTTCAGCTGTGGGCCTCCAGCAATGACCAACAGTGTCCAGAAGGCTTGCACTGAACAGAATTCTTTCACTGGACCATCACTCATTCACCATTATGAAAACTTTTAACTGCATATTTTAATTTTTTCATTCTGACAGTTATTCATTTGCTATCATATCCTCATGACAAACAAGCTCTGTATTTGATTCGGTGTTTTTTTTTGTATGTTATTATGATTATGTCTTACACAAGCAAAACGTTATTCATACCAAATACTGAAAAATACTGATATTCCCATTTTTGTCCATAATATACTACAGAAAGATGCCATAGACTGCAGTAAGTTGCTACACACTATTAAATAAAATTTATGAATACATACTTTATTAGAATGTTAGTTTGCTCATTATTTTTTGTCTTAGGAATTCACATTTCTTTCATCTCAAATAGTTTAAGTTTCTAAACATATATTTGTAAGCATTTACTCTGCCAAATGGACTTGAGAAGCTGCATAGAATATATTCTCTAATTATTAAAAAGGAAAAAATCCAGTGTTAGGATCACTTTTTTTGTCAAGTTACAAAGTACTAAACTGACATTTTTTTTCAGCCTGAGAAGGGGTTTATACAGGTTAAAAATGTTCTCTTTTTTTGTGTGTTTTTTCTTTAAATTAACAATCTTATGCAACAAATTCCTGTTGGTAAATTTTAGAAAATAAATTATTTTATGTTGTATAGAATCAGTTTTGATATACATCTGCGAATCCTGGACGCTGTTGGAAATATTTTTTGGGAAATAGGTAATTTGATATTTTGAAATAGGCGAAGCCAGGTTATCACAAACATCAGAAAGAGACAGCATCCTTTTTTTTGGCCTCGCTATAAAATCAAATAATCTAAATAATAAGGACACAAAAAATACATTGCACAATTTATTGCTTTTGCAGCATACTTTTTTTTTTGGTCTCGCTATCAAATCAAATAATCTAAATAATAGGGACACAAAAAATAACAGCATCCTTGCAGCATCATTTTTTTTTTTGGCCTCGCTATAAAATCAAATAATCCAAATAATAAGGAAACCAAAAATACATTGCACAATTTATTACTTTGCATTGTTCGCTGTAGCTCGTCAGGGGAATTACTACAGAGTTATAGCAACATAAAAATAATACATATATAATTTTTTTAAAATTTCATCCACTCAACAGTAACTAAAAAGCATAATGAAGGTGGGAGGGGCAGACTGTACACACACACACATAGGAATAATTGAATGTTTCAACTGTAGCCTTTATCAACAAAAAGCATGAAGCATTTTAGTTACGCAGTTCAGTAAATAATTTATGGATGCTAGCTTGACTGCCGTCCCCTCTGTTTTTTATCACAAGAAAAAAGAAAGCAACTGCAACATGTTGTGACATCTGGAAAGGTTTAAGGAAAGAGAGATAAAGGAAGATGATGATGACATTATATAATGTTGATGATGTTTTTTCATCTTCTTCTTCTTCGACCCTTCTGTCAGAAAACTTAAATGAGGAGGCAGGTTGCCTTTATGAAATCTTTCATGCGGTCCATATATCCTCATGTACTACATAGCTTTGTCTTGACTGTTTGGAACGGGCTAGACTGCGTCTCTGTTGGCAGCATACAGTTGACAGTGTTGGAGCACATACTCAGCAGCCTCTGGTGCTCGCTGCAGGGACACATCTTCGTGTTTCCGACACCAAAACTTTACTGATCATATTGATAATGAAGATTTGATCATACAGCCATCAAGGAATAATGTTTTCATTGTTTTGTATTTCCTGCAACTGATTACGTGCTCATCCAAACTTAGTCAAGAAAGATGTTATTCCGTTTGCATCCTTCTTCTACACCATTTGAACCGTCGTTGATCTGACTAGATTTCCAGCAATTCAGAGATCTTTCTATTTAAAATGCATGTTTCCTGGCATACAGTATTTATAATAATTTATTTTACAGAAAGGAAATTGTCATCTGTATTTATCATGTCCTTATGACTAAACCATCATTGATCTAAGTTTCTAACAATTCAGAGATCTTTCTCTTAAAAGCACATGTCTCATGGCACAAAGCTTTTTCAGTAATTGATGTTACACAAAATGATATTGTCACCTTACCATTTTTTATGACTCAAAATAAAAAATAAAAAGGCTATGCATATGTGGGTCTAGATCGTGTGTTTACAGTATATAGAAAGGCTATAAGTTTATTTTTTAAACCATCTTTCCAAGAGTAATCACAGAAGAAGAGCTATAAATTTTGCCACAAGGCAAATATCTGTAAAGTTAAACAGACATAGAGACTGTTTTTACTACTATTCCGCTGAGGCTTTAATTTCATGTCTTAAGTGTATAAAGTCAAATGTTTTTAATTCCACTTATGTTATGCTTGTGGTTTAATTTTTTTTTCTAAAAATACTTTTGTTGTTGGTTTTGTTGGTTCTTTATTTTTTTCTTTGCCATACATATCTGCTAAAAAAATTATTGCATTGTATTTTTTCATGTATTTAAAAAAAAAAAAAAAACACGTGTACATCCTGTTTATTTGTTCTGTTGTCATATGTCTTTCTTCAGCTCTTTCCATTCCCTGTTGCTGGCAGCTTTCCCTCTTATAATAAGTTGTCATGTTGGTTATAACTGTGCTATAGGGAGGCACAGTAATCTCAGTCCATACGTTGGTGAGTTTGACTAGCAAGACCACTTGCACTGAGAGGCGTCTTCCAAAATTAGATATGGAATTTCAGAACCATCATTGCTATTGCATGTACGTAATGCTCTTCTTATCAGATGCTGTTTATTTCATTTACAGTTTAAAAATCGCTTTCAAGTTATAAGTAAAAGTAAAGTAAAGATCCCTTTACACGCCCTTAGGCGAATCGGGCATATGGGAAGAGCACCCATATTTTTACAGACCAATCGGCACTCGGTGGGTAATGTGGTCAGCATTACGCCAGCCGTCTTTACTTTCCCAGGACAGCCCATCCTGGTACCCATTTGAGGCTGGGTCGACCTGCGACGTCCCATACCACGATAAAAATCCACGCAGCCCACGCAGGTTTTGATCGCGGTACGTTGGATTACGAGTCAGACTCGCAACGCCTTAGCCACGGTTGAAATTTCCTCTATGGAAGAAGAAAATCTGATTTAGATGTCTAAAAATCATCTTGAAGAAATAAAACTAATTTAGCTTTACTGTCTCAGCGTAATTCTTGTAAATCTCCACCCCCCCCCCCCCAACCAACACCCAAACCCCCTCCCTTAACCATTTGTTGCATGTATGCATTTTTTTTCATTAATTTTTTTAATTATCTGTGAAAATTCCTTCTTAGTCCTTAGCCACTTTAATTTTGCACTCTCATACTTCTCATCGCTCATTTAATACTTTCATCAGTCTGAGTACACTGGTAAAAATGTGTGACTATATTCTGATGTTATTTGCTTGTTTTGGTTAGCACCTATACAGCTTGTGTATTAATACTTTAGATCCCTAAAGCTTACGCAGAGGTGAAAAGAAATGGTTAAATACTACACCGTCTGGATATGTTTTTGTAACAATTAAGTGCGATGTAATTTTTATGTCTTTAATAAAACAGTTTACATGTTCGTATCTTCTTCTTCTTTGTTCATCGACTGTAAGCTCCGGTGAAAAGTCCTGATTGTTCGTACATTTGGACTGTGACTTTGTGCCAGAGCCTGAGTTTTGCGGGTACATATGTTTTACTGGCTTATTTGTGTGCAGTTAGTAGTTCAGTGCTGCTCGGGCATACGCACTCCGACTCTGGTGAAAATGATCTTATCAAGGCACGCCGTTACATTAACTGAGGTAAAATATTTATGAATGAACACGATTCTTTAGAGTTTGGATCGTGTAAGCAATTTATTGTCAACTTGTTTATTCATTGTATTTGATATAAGTCTTACTGAAAGGTGCAATGAGTGGAGCTGTCTTTTTGTGGTGAGCACTGCTCGCCTAAGTTCAATGTTCGTTTACTAGCTTTTTTGTAGTGAGCACTGCTCGCCTAAGTCCGATGTAGTTCACAAGTATTTTTTTTAGTGAACACTGGTCGCACCAGTTCATTGCTGGTTCACCAAATTTATTTTAGTGAGCATTGCTCGTAACAGTTCGATGTTGGTTCGCCAGTCTTCTTGTAGTAAGCACTGCTCGCTCCATTTCGATGTTCGTTCACCAGCCTTCTTGTAGTGAGCACTGCTCGCCCCAGAGGGATATTCGTTCACTAGTCTTCTTGTAGTGAATACTGCTCGCTCTAGTTCAATGTTCGTTTACTAGTAGTCCTCGTGTACGAGCACTGCTCGCCCTTGTTCACTGATGTTTTACCAGTCTTCCTGTAGTGAGCACAAGTTTGATGTTCGTTCACATGTCTTCTAATAGTGAGCACTACTCGCCCAAGTTTGATGTTTGCGCACATGTCTTCCTATACTGAGCACTACTCGCCCAAGTTCGATGTTCGTTTACCAACCTTCCTGTAGTGAGCACTGCTGGCCCAGTTCGATGTTCGTTCACCAGCCTTTTTGTAGTGAGCAACTGCTCGCCCCAGTTCGGTGTTGGTTCACCAGTCTTCTTGTAGTGAGCACGACTCGCCCCAGTTCATTGCTGGTTTATCAGCCTTCTTGTAGTGAGCACTGCTCACCCCAGTTCATTGCTGGTTTACCAGCCTTCTTGTAGTAAACAATGCGGGCGCCAGGTAGATGTGGTTTACCAGTCTTCTTGTAGTGAGTACTGCTTGCTCCAGTTCGATGTTTGTTCATCAGCCTTCTTTAGCGAGCACTGCTCGCCCCAGTTCATTGCTGGTTTACACAATGCGTGGGCGATACCCTCGGCGGTGATGGTAGTCGCTGGAAGTCCGCAATTTAAGTCGCCGGAAGTGCGCAATTTACATAACACTGAGGCCCTGTTAGGGTGTGTTTTTGGCCGCCATAATATGTGCCCGTTATTCTGAGGATAGTCATCCACACAGCCAGCAGTGGGTTTCGATCGCGGTACATTAGAATTCACACAAGTAGGGCTATATCTAAATGCAGAAAGCACGAGCAAAGTACACAGATTTTGTGCTTGCCTGCACTTATGGTTGAATGTATATAGGTTGTACCCCACCAGCACATCACACAAAGCGAGAAAGACGCGGTGACACAAGGTGCTACCTTGGGGATTAGGATCGCCCGTTGAGAGGTCCCAAAAACCCAGTTCAGCCGTTAGGCCATATCTATGGTCCGGCTATATGTTAGGGCCCCCGGCAAAAGCCAGGGTGTGGCTATAAATAACGAAAAGTTGCATCCCTCATGGTTGAATAATTATGGTTGAATGATAAACCTACTTAAAACATCTTTTAAAAATTGACGTATTTACATGAACAAACTATGCATACATTAACATGTGATATGATTTCGAGAGAGGCTGCGGGGTTTCAAGGCATGGTGTCCGCCTTGAGTGCTAGAGGTCCTGGGTTCAAACCCCAGTGAAAGTTGAGATTTCTTTCACGTGGACTTCTAGTAATTTCTTCTGGTCTCTGGGTAGTAAGAGCGGACGCCATTGTGTATTGTTACGCACGTAAAAAATATCTTGGCAGTTGGAAATCAAAAGAGTAGCCTAACGTAACTGCCCGGGCAAAATTAGGAGTTAAAAAACTACCCAAAGTATTTCAGGATCCTCGCCGGCGCTTCAGAGTTCGTGCACTGCGCTGAGAAACCTCAGACACAGGCTTGAGTTAGAAGAAGAACGAAGCACGTATAGGTTACACCCGTGTTCGATATTGCTGATCTGTTGAATAAATATACATATAAACGATTACGGAGACTGGAGATGTCGAAAGAAAAAAAAAACTCCTTTTTTATTACGGAACGACTGAATGCCCGTTGAAGCGGAAATCTCCATTAACTATGAACTTTCACCCTTACATCTTGGTAATCTTTGTAATCTTAGTTTCAGCTTCATAGCAAACGAGTCACCCCATGGTTGCTCCGCTCCTGTGCCAACGACAACACACAGAATGTTCATCAAAGCTCTTTGTGGAAAGATTGACAGACTTCTGTCTCAGCATATGCACTAGCATACACGCGCATTAAAAGCACACGGTAGCCATCCGAAGTGCTAACACAAACAGTCCGACATTAGAAATGCAGTTCATCATCGATGGTAGCAGAAGTCACCAACAGATTATCAACAACAACAACAACAACAAATAAAAAATCTAAAACATCGTCATCATCATTCTTTTGTGCCACTGTATGTCACATAGGGCTTGGAGTTATTCCTCAGTCGCATTCATTCCGATTTTATCCTTTCAACATTATGGGTCGATATACAGCATCTATGGCCTGTATCAACATTCATTTTAGGGTTTCTGTAAAACAAGTCTGTTTTGCATTCCATTTGTTCCTCATTTTGAAGCCTGTTTGCTGATTTTCTGTCCTCTTATTCTTAGTATTTGCCTAGTATATTGTCATCGTATGTGTGTAAAAACAGTCGCTCGTGGTATTTTTCAGCTTTCTGGAATTATTGCATTTAATATTCATCAGTTGCCACAGGCATTTGTTTTTGAATTATAAAATGAAAACTTACCCTCTATATACCATTTATAGCTTATTCAGTATTGATTTTCACGCGTATAGTTCCTTCTGCTGCAAAGGTAATAATGCTTTGTGAAAAAATTCCTATAT
>CAJHNH020001582.1:15000-50000 GCA_905116865.2 Candidula unifasciata | reverse complement strand
TTCTTCTTCTTATTCTTCTTCTTCTTCTTCTTCTTCTTCTTCTTCTTCTTCTTCTTCTTCTTCTTCTTCTTCTTCTTCTTCTTCTTTTTTTTTCTTCTTCTTCTTCTTCTTCTTCTTCTTCTTCTTCTTCTTCTTCTTCTTCTTCTTCTTCTTCTTCTTCTTCTTCTTCTTCTTCTTCTTCTTCTTCTTCTTCTTCTTTTTCTTCTTCTTCTTCTTCTTCTTCTTCTTCTTCTTCTTCTTTTGCATTATCATCATCATCTTCTCCTCCCTCTCCTCTTCCTTCTTCAATGATGTGTGCTTTTGTATTCTGTTCAACAAAAGAAACGCATAGTTATCCAATGGCACGTTTTTATAAGTTTGCAAGTAAAATATCTTACTCAGGTATGTGAAAAGCAGACTCAAATGTTGTTTACCGTGTCCAGTAGACATGTAATTGCTTGGGTTTAACGCAGTGGTCCATTTTGTTTAAGACCATATTTGTGAGCATAGCTCGCGATGCGCGCACAAGAAAGCGACATAATTTGCGGTGAACACTAGTACTTTAGTTGAAGTTTTAGTTGAAGACCGACATCGCAGTGGAGGACCCATGGTGACAACGGCAGCGGAGAATCGCTTTATTCGGATTTGTCACCTCAGAAACAGGTTTACAACAGCTTCCTCAATTGCACAGGCATTGCCTCCGGGACATCATGTGTCTGATCAAGCTGTTCGGAACAGACCACACCATGTCAGACTTTGGGAGTAGTGGGCTAGCGTAATAGAGCGCGTATTTCTCCTAAGCCACCTTCTTTATCCTTAGTAAAAAAAAAAAAAAGTGATTGGTCTGTTCGTGTGGCTGTTATTTATCCTTAGTAAATTTCGATCGGGCAAGCCACCCTCTTTGTCCTTAGTAAATATCGATCGGGTGGCTGATGACAGCACAAGTGATTGGTTTTAGGGAAAGGTATAGGAAATCAATACTTTGTAGGCGCATTATTATCTTCATAACTGCAGGTGACAGGTGGCGTTATATAAAGGGTGAGGTCAGCCAGTGACAAAGGCAGAGCTGCCTACAAACTACTCAACAAACCCAGTCTCAAGAATCAAGTGACTAAACCGACCAAAATTCCGGCCATCCGAAAACTATGGAAGATGCGACTAGGGTGCTGGCCAGACCGATTCCGCACTCCTGTGTGCGAGGAATGCAGGGCCCCTAACTCCATGGAGCACTTCCTACTAAACTGCAAACACCACGAAATAGAGAGACAAAAGCTTGTGCTGCACTTCAGAGCCTCAAACCAACCTATGACAACTGAAAACTGCCTCAGTGTAAGCTGCGACGACAAGGTCCAGCGACTTGTGAAGCAGTTCATATCCAGAACCGGGAAAGCGATCTGAGAGCCACCCCTCATCATGATGTGACCAGATCCAGCGAGTACCAGCACCCACGACAGAGGCAACTTTACTTCTCACTCACTCTCCCGACCTCACTGTATGTCCTCTCAAAGGCATTCCTGCCCCTCAGCCTGTACCACTTCCACTCCTTCTCCACCACAGGCGAATCAATCAGACTAAAAAATTCAACTAACATAATCTCTCATAGTATATTTTCAGAAAGAATAATACGACCGAACCCACCAAAGGCCACCCGACGCTCCGAGGCAAACCAGCTAAAGGGCATAGCACAAGAAGGGGACCAGCACTCGTGGATTTCAGTCTGTTATGCATTTCATTTTTGTAACTCCCCGCCCCTCCCACATATGTTTCAATATTAATCAACTTATTTTCAGCTAAAAACAGAGGAAACCCACCAAAGGCCACCCGACGCCCTGAGGCAAACCAGCTAAAAGGGCATTGCACAATAAGGGGACCAGCACTTGTGGAATTCCAGGCTACTACGCTTCTCTGATAACTTCACCCATCCCTTCCCCTATATATCTAAAATGTAAATCAGTCTATTTTCAGATCAACCCAGGCAGAGCAGGCAGTGTGCAGGACTCGACTCACCAAGGACCTCTTCCTCAACCTAGCAAGCTATCTGTCTCTCTCCATCTTCCGACCTAGCTTTACAATATCTTTGCACCTTCGGGCGTTCCAATTTTTTTGCAACCTTTGTTACCTCCTCTACTTATCTAACGGCTGCACACAACAACAAGATTGTGACAGTCGTCCTGTGGGGGCCGTGTTTTAGTGCGCTCAGTATGCGGAACTGTTTGTTTCGTGGCGGTGTGACTTCGAACTGACTTGGTGCTAACACAGATCAACAGTGCAAAAGCTAGCGAATAGCCAATTAAACAGGAACCAGGCCCCTCAGAACCAGAACTTAGGCAACAAATGAACAAACTCAGGTGAAAATGCTCACCACAAGGAATATAAATAAAATAAGATAGCAAAGGAACCGTCCTTGAAAAAGCAGGCCATCAGGCGGCTAAAAAAGGACTAAGCTTGAAATTTTTGTTTGATTTTATACGATACGATACGATACGAACACAATTTAGGTGAGCAGCGGGGCGGGCGGGGCAGGTGGGGCAGGGGACCCGGGGCGACAGATGGACTAATAGAGTCGGCGCGGACTTATGGGTTCTGTAATAGACTAAATTAGGAGTTGTTGGTTAGCGGGGGATATATATGTTACAACAATTTAGGGACGCAGCAACCGTTGGTTGGGGCACAGCCCCTGCGACCCGTCTCGAAATAGAGGGCTAGTAGGTCGGACAGCCCGTTGACAACCGTCGATGAGACAGCCTTCAGAAGGGACAAATAGTTTGTAAGATAGCTTCTGTGACAGCTAGTTGATAAAACTTGTACGTGTAAAAAACTCAAGGCGCCTCTTGGAGACGCTCGGAGGAAACAGATAGTCACCCCCTCTGTTTTTCTAAATCGTCCCTTTCACTTTATGAAAATTCGCACAGTCTTGTATGGTACCACCCTGGAGGCGACTATAGGAAACAACTTCGATGGCCAGTTCGTCAGTGGGACGCGTTTTTTATTAGCCGGAGACGACAGCCTTCTTGAAGAACCCTCGAAAAGCTTTGTATGTTTACAGTAAGACAACCTTTCCTGTAACACAACCTGGTAGACGATCCAGGTAATAGGTTTGGACATCTAGCTTCAAGGGCGACTAGTTGGTTATCTGCGTTTTGTACAAATACAGTAGAAGGAAAAGACATTGCGCCATTTAAAATGGTCAAGTGATTTTTAAAAAAATATTGATTGATTTAACGCGTGTCAAGAAAAGTGGGACTGTTTTGAAGCCCTTTGTTATGTCCAGTCAAACAAAACATGTTTGCAAAAATAGCGATAATGTTGTCACAGTGTGGTTTTCGTCTATATATATATAAATCAATGTTTGTGTATTTGTTTGCCCCCTATAGACTCGGAAACTACTGAACCGATTTAGCTGAAATTTTTAGGATATGTTTGTTTTGATACCGGATTTTGAACCATCATGGTTGGAAATTCAACCTGTCACTGTTAGAGATAGATGACCACAATTTAATCCATCATATTCGAAACTAATATTTATAACTTTAGTGATTTCTAATTATAGCCACGTTACTTAATGCGCATTTGCGATCGATTTACCATACCGTGCATGCGCAGTAGTGACGCTCCATCGTCAACACGGTGAACATCCGCCCGCGACATTTAAGTGTTATATTACAAAGGAAACAATTGACTGCGGTTTTTAGTTGTTTTATCTAGAAATATATAAAAAGGTAAGAGCATTTATTTAAGTAACATTAGTCAGTATGCACATGTTTTTTGTTTACTTTAAACAAATGTGGACCACTTCTTAAATCCAGCAATGATAAATGTATACACATTATCATTAACTATTATCGTCTTTCTCATACGGTATACCCATGAGTACAAGTAGTACAAGTTACAAGTAGTACAACCACAACATTTTTGGTTGGCTTTCTTCTGTTATTGTTATTCAAAATAATTATATAAATTTACACGACATTCCGTCTGAGGTCAGTGTTAGAATCTAAAAATATCTAAACAAGTGAACGCATTTATTTAAGTAACATTAGTAGTCAGTATGTACGTTTTTTGTTTACTTTAAATAACAAGTGTGGACCACTTCTTAAATCCCGCAATGATAAATGTATACAGTGTATACATATACACATTATCATTAACCATTATCATTATCATCTTTCTCATACTCATTAGTACAAGTAGTACACAATTTTTGGTTGGCTTTCTTCTGTTATTCAAACAAAACTATATATATATATATATTCACACGACATTCCGTCTCAGGTCAGTGTTAGAATCTAGAAATATCTCAACAGGTGAGTGCATTTATTTCCAGTGACATCAGTCATTATGTACATTTTTTTAAAACTTCAAATACATGTGTGGACCACTCCTTAAACCCCACAATGATAAAAGTATGCACATTATCAGTTGGCTTTCTCATATTGTCTTACATACCGCCTTTTCTTACTATTTGCTGCCCAGTTTCTATGCATTTCCTCTTGAGTCAAAATAGATTGTTATCTCATGCTCATATTTTCATTTATTTCAGCGATACTTCAAGTCAACTTTCATCATGAGGATGAACAAGCTACTGATGATCAGTGCTCACACAATTTGCAGTTATGCTTCCCAAACGACAAGCGATTGGCCCATCTACACATAAAACACGCAAGAGAATGGCATTACTTGCTTCAGAAACAGACGAGTAACGTGAGGTGAGACTGCTAACCAGTATGTACATGTTTTTTGTTTACTTCAAAAAAGTGTGCACCACTTCTTAAATCCCGCATTGATAAATATATACACATTATCATTATTCCCCGTGTGGGTTCCGGGGTCCCATTGTGGGGAAAACAAGAATAGACCCAGTGCCTCTCCAAAAGCATGTCGTAAAAGTCGACTAATTGGGGAGCCTCCTTTGAAGTCGGAGTGCATCTGCCAGAGAGGCAAGGAACCAACAGTCTGTATTCAAGAGAATGAGATCTGTAAAACTGATGCACGCGCAACACTCAGGTTCTGGAGCAGGACTGCAGGTCAGTAGTGGACGAGCAACCAGAACTTTCCGCCAAAGTGTACAGCTGGTGAACGCGAAGAAGAAGAAAAACGATTAATCATTATCTGTTATCTTTCTCATTCTGGCTGTTACTAGCTTTGCGTTTGGACGACTAATCTATATATATAAAAATCAATGTTTGTGTGTTTGTTTGCCCCCTATAGACTCGGAAACTACTGAACCGATTAAGCTGAAATTTTTAGGATATGTTTGTTTTGATACCGGATTTTGAACCATCATGGTTGGAAATTCAACCTGTCACTGTTAGAAATAGATGACCACAATTTAATCCATCATATTCGAAACTAATATTTATAACTTTAGTGATTTCTAATTATAGCCACGTTACTTAATGCGCATTTGCGATCGATTTACCATACCGTGCATGCACAGTAGTGACGCTCCATCGTCAACACGGTCAACATCGGCCCGCGACATTTAAGTGTTATATTACAAAGGAAACAATTGACTGCGGTTTTTAGTTGTTTTATCTAGAAATATATAAAAAGGTAAGAGCATTTATTTAAGTAACATTAGTCAGTATGCACATGTTTTTTGTTTACTTTAAACAAATGTGGACCACTTCTTAAATCCAGCAATGATAAATGTATACACATTATCATTAACTATTATCGTCTTTCTCATACGGTATACCCATGAGTACAAGTAGTACAAGTTACAAGTAGTACAACCACAACATTTTTGGTTGGCTTTCTGCTGTTATTGTTATTCAACGCCAGACGCAAGAACAAAGAACATTGTTTACCCAAAAGCACTTCAGTAAACACATTTTTAATGTTAAATTACCGGCACAATAATCCAATATAATTACATTTTGTTAAAGCGATTTTCCTTTCAATTCACTTTCTATTGTAGCAACGCGTGCAGCTTTGTTTACAGCAATTAGCAAATGTGCTCATTTCGTTATTATGGTGTATTTTTTTCTCTTTTCTTTGCTTTTCACTAGGGTAATTTTTCCAACTACTTCGATGAAGGAGAAAGTAGTATGTGAACTGGGGGATGGGTGGTTACAATAAACTGTTTACTGAGATAGATTTAAGTTACAGTAACTGCCTTACCCACTCAAAGTTTTATTAGCTGTGGTTTAGCTGTTGCACTGTACATCGCTAGTGTGAAGCGAAGACACATTTCAATGTTCTCTATTTTCCATGTAGCCAAATTACGCCACAGCAACGCGTGGCCGGGTACAGCTAGTATTTGATAAAAGTCGTCTTGTGTTTCTTAAAAGGAGCCCTATGTTGAATAAAAAGTTGCCTCAGGCTTCGTCAAAGTCATCTTATATTTCGTAAAAGGCGCCGTCTTGTTTCCAACCGTTGTCTCTTTTTTTCTACACGTCACCCTCGGGTTTCTAAAAAGTAACCCTCTGGGTTTCTAAAGTCGCCTTCTGGTTTCTAAAAAGATGCCCTCTGGGTTCTTGAAGTAGCCTTCTGGTTTCTAAAAACTGCCTTGTGTTTTCTGAAAGCCACTGTGTGTCAGAGTCGTCAGGGACAGCTGGTGAAAGATGTGTGTCATACCTTGTGTGATTCAAGATGTATCAAAGGACCAAGACATCGCGTCTCATGTTTTCCTAAAGTCGCATCGTGTCCGAGGCCTCCGGGACAGTTAGTAAAAACCTTGGGTTATGCAGTCGACGACGAAGACGACATTAAAGGCGACGATAACGCCGAAGACGACGACCCGCCAAAGTCAACAAGGAAGACGACAACGAGGACGCTGACAACGCCGGAAGCAACGAGGAAGACTTAAGTGACCTAAGATGTCTCGTCAAGAAAAATATCGGGTGATTGCTGGGTCCCAAGGGCAGTGCACTACTTACTAAGAACCGTCGGCGACTCACTTGACAAAACCAGTGAAAGACATGCTCAGTCTCTTGCGTGCTTTGTGGTGTCCCGTAGCGAAAACCATCGAGTGATTTTCTGTGTCAGAAGGATAGTTAGCTACTTAATAGGAACCTTAGGTGACGACTTGTCAAGACCAGTGAAATATATGCTCTGTCTCTTCCGTGGCTTATGGTGTCCTGTGAAGAAAAAACATCGGGTGACTTTTGTGCACCAAGGATAGTGATCGGGTTACTCGGCGTCCTCAGTTATCGCCTTGTCAAGACCCGTGAAAGACATGCGACGTCTCGTGAGTCCTTTACGTTGTCCGTCGAGAAAGACATAGCGCCTTTTTGGTACCTAAAATTGCCTCAGCTCCCCTTTGTCGCCTGGTGGCGCCGCCTCTGACCTACAACATAAACCCTCCATGAGCGGTGATATCTAACAATATGACACAACAGTTCTCATTTTTTTACTATAGCTCAACCATATCTGTATGGCCAGAACCTGACACTTTGACATACCGGTCGTCCTTTTGCTATTTTTTTCCCCTACAACTTAAACTACCACTGAGCACCCAGCCTCGATTAATATATCACAACGGCCGCTTTTTTGTTACCGTTTTCGTTTTTCTCTACAACCTAAACCCTCCTTAACCTATCAATATCCTCACTATGACAAGACACCTGCCACCTGTCGTTACTACAGCTTAAAACCTGTCGGCGCAGCCGTCCTTCCTTACCATTGCCATAAAAGTCGCCATTTTGCCATAAATTCCCATTTTTACTTCAACTCGAACCCTCAATGATCGGTTGGCATTCGTTGCTATGACACAAAAGTCGCAGTTTTGCCATAAAGTCCCCTTTTTACTTCAACTCAAACCCTTCATGAGCGGTCGGCCTCCTTAATATGTCACAAGGGTCGCCGTTTTGCTATAAATTACCATTTTGTTTTTTTTAATTTTAACTCGAACACTCCTTGAGCGGTCAATATCCAATAATATGTCACAACGATCGCCCCTTTGTTAAAGTTTTCCTTTTTACTAAATCTTAAACTATCAACATCTAACAGTATGACAAGCCGCCCACCCTTCTATTGTACGTTTTCCTTTTTACTATAGCTCAAACCATCCCTGAGCAGTCGACCTTCGCTCCCATGACACAGATGATGATGCTGATGATGGCGCTCAAGTCGCCCTTCAGCATATATCCCCGGTCATCAAGCCACCTTTCTAGGTTTCTTTATCTAAACCCTAAAACGCCCCCCCCCCCCCCCCCCCCGCTGCCGGTTGTCACTGCAGCCTATGTCTTTTTTCATATCCCCTAACTTGTTTCGTTTTATAACATATATATATATCCTCCGCTAATAACACACTCCTAATTTTTTTTGTGTCTATTACAGAACCCATAAACCAACACCAACCGTTTTAGTCGCCCTGTCGCCCCGGCTCCCTTGCCCCGCCCGCCCCGCTGCTCACCGATGTCAGGTAAGCCCCTTCTCTTCTGCCCTTAACACTATGACAAGACAGCTACCCTTCTGTCGTATGTCCTCCTTTCTACTACAGCTCAAACCATCCCTTCGATACCATGACACAGATGATGATCATGGCGCTCGAGTCGCCCTTTCTAATATGTCCTCGGTCATCACGCCGCCTTCCTAGGTTTCTTTATCGCAAGTCTAAAACGGCTCCCCTCTGCCGCTTTTAAATGCCGTCTATCAGTTTCTTTTCATATCCCCTAACTTGTTGTAACATATAAATATGCCCCGCTAACAAACCACTCCTAATTTTGTCTGTTATATAACCCATAAACCAACACCAACTCTATTAGTCGCCCTGTCGCCCCTTCCCCGCCTGCCCCGCTGCTCGCCTAAATAGTGTTCCTGACCTCACCCATTGTATAACACCACCTGTCACCTGCAGTTATGAAGATAATAATGCGCCTACAAAGTATCGATTTCCTATACCTTTCCAACAAAGTCCCCTTTTTACTTCAACTCAAACCCTCCATGAGCGGTCGGCCTCCTTAATATGTCACAAGGGTCGCCGTTTTGTTATAAATTACCATTTTGTTTTTATTTTAACTCAAACACTCCTTGAGCGGTCAATATCCTGACTACTGAAACCTTGCTGATCGAGCAGAACCTTCGAATTTTATACATTCTGAGCGATTGACCTTTGCTCCCATGACACAGATGATGATGATGGCTCTCGAGCCGCCCTTTCTAATATATTCCCGGTCATCAAGCCGCCTTCCTAGGTTTCTTTATCGCAAGTCTAAAACGGCTCCCCTTTGCCACCTGTCACTGTCTATTTTCATTTCCCCTAAATTGTTGTAACATATATATCCCCCGCTAACCAACAACTCCTAATTTTGTCTATTACAGAACCCATAAGTCCGCGCCGACTCTATTAGTCGCCCTGTCGCCCCGGGTCCCCTGCCCCACCTTCCGCGCCCGCCCCGCTGCTCACCTAAATAGTGTTCCTGACCTCACCCTTTATATAACGCCACCTGTCACCTGCAGTTATGAAGATAATAATGCGCCTACAAAGTATTGATTTCCTATACCTTTCCCTAAAACCAATCACTTGTGCTGTCATCAGCCACCCGATCGATATTTACTAAGGACAAAGAGGGTGGCTTGCCCGATCGATATTTACTAAGGATAAAGAACAGTCACACGAACAGACCAATCACTTTTGGCCGCCATCTTTTACTAAGGATAAAGAAGGTGGCTTAGGAGAAATACGCGCTCTATTAAGCTAGCCCACTACTTTTGGGCTTGACGATCACACCAAGGACCTGTCCTTATGTGTCGCCACCGCCAAAATCGACTTCCTTGGGCCAACCAACATCATCCCTGGGCAAGTGACAATCAGTGGAGACTTTACTGGTTCAGTGACGAATCTTTCTTTTGGAGGTGTAATGGTATAAGGAATGATCAGTTTCAACGGAAGGAGTCAATAGGTTCAGATTGAAGAAAGCTTGAATGTGCAACGATAAGTCCGTGGAATTCGTCAACCAGATGTCCTTACATTTTGGGATGCCAACAGATAACTTTTTCAACAGGACAACGCCAGACGCCATTCTGCACAGCTGACCACGCATTTGCTGGCTGCCATTAACAGTCAACCAATTACCTGACCATGCTTTTCTGCAGACATGAGTCCGATTGAGCACCTGCGGGATGAGCTGCAAAGACATGTTTGTCGCCGAAACGTTGCTCCAGCCAATGGTCGTGATCTGTTCCAGGCACTCCAGGAAGAGTGGGTAGCCATCCCATAGACCCACATCAGACATCTGATTGCATCCATGCCCAGGAGATGTCAGTCACTGATCCACGCAAGAGAAGGCCACACACCATTCTAACGGGAAAGGCCTCTGCTTAAAAACTATGGTGACCCAGATGCAAAAAAAAAAAAAAAAAAAAAGTGTCAATTGATTGGCGGAACCCTAAGGTATTCATTTTTTTTATACAGTATATTTATGCGCTTGCTATCCCTCTCAGCAAGCACATTTAGCCATTAATGGTTTTGTACAAACCAAGCGGGTTTGTTAGTGAGCACACTAAACGATAACTATGAACAGGAAATACAAACTGAATACCGATCTAGCCAAGTTTGTATAACATTATTCAAAGTGGAATTACAAACCTTTGTTTATATCCTTAATCCGTTCCCGATTACTAGACGAATATATACCATACAAAAATAAAGGGAAAGAGGGTAATCCGTTCCAGTGACAAGAATCCTATCGTTGTTGACATATTATACATCGATAATGTTGCATAAAATAATGTAAACACTGTTTTATACTAAAATACGTAAATACAGAAGCAATTATTAAAAAAAAAAAACGTTTATCCTTACGTTACCTTACTGAGAAGGTCGGTGTATACTAAGATGATGGTAAAAATGAAGGAGGATGGGGTTTTATTGTTTGGAAGTAGATCCTCATTTCAACAAAACTTCAGAAGTAGAAAATGCTGGTGATTTTCTTTTTGTGTTTATTTATTCTCTCTCTCTCTCTCTTTCTCTTTCTCTTTCTCTCTCTCTCTCTCTCTCTCTCTCTCTCTCTCTCTCTCTCTCTCTCTCTCTCTCTCTCTCTCTCTGTTCCCATCTGGGCCTGGTTGGGGCTCTCTGTGTTTGAATTTTACTAAAAATCTATCACCAGAACCATACTTTTTCTCTCTCCCTGAGAGGGCCACTTCCGATAATGCTATTACGGCTTTGGGCTTTACAGAGTTGGTATTTCTCTAAACAGTTTTTGACATCCATTCATTTGGCAAGAGAAAAGGAAAGCACTAACATTCGTGATAACCGGAAAGATCACTGTTATGAGAGGCAGAGACAGACCAAGAGAAATGATGGTGGATTATCATCAATAGAATTAATGCAAAACACTAAAGACCGAGATCTGTGGCGACGCATGAACGTCTATGCTAGCTGGCATGGCTCTTGATGATGATAATTTATTTGGCGAAAATTTCTTTGATTATTGAGAGAAGTAAAGAAAGGCTAGTGGCGTGACTCATTTTGACCTTCACACATTCTAGCTGCGAGTCATATTCCAAACAAAGGTCATATACCAAGTACAATTGTTCACGTTTAAACAAAACATGTGCCAAGTTGGACTTATAGCAAAGCGTACGTATACCGTAATACCATTGCTTCTGCAAAACGAAAATTCCATAAACTATAAATAAACAATAGTAACACAAAATCATCATTTGTAGCCACAATTTAGCCAATATGCCGACACAAAAATAAATTCTAGACTGAACAAGAAAATGCCAAAATTCTGCACTCTACGGAAAAACGCCAGCTCATCATGAAAGAGCTGAATGTACCTTAGGAGTCGCCAATGAGGGACAATCACTTGTACAAGTTCGAAAAATAAAGAGAGCTCGTTGTCGCTCAGAGGAGAGACGAAGAGTACACAGTAGAAATCTTCGCCGTCGAGGTAGGCGCAAGAGGTCTTATTTCAACTTTTACATACAATGTGCTAAAGCAGCTGGGCTAGAGAGGAAACGAGAGTAAACGGTCACTAAAACAACTAGGCAAAGCTGCTGAAAGAACTTTGAACTGGCTTTGGACGCAACGGAAAGATGTGGATGATGGGCCTCAGTAGACTTATCCGAGCTCCTGGTAGAAAATAGCTTCTTATCCCTCAAAGCCAAAGTTTCCGACAAATGTCTGCCAGTCTCTCTCTCCCTCCCTCAAAACCAAAGTGTCTGATAAATGTCTGTCAGTGTCTCTCCTTCGCTCAAAGCCAAAGCGTCTGATAAATGTCTGCCAGTGTCTCTCTCCTTCGCTCAAAGCCAAAGTGTCTGATAAATGTCTGTCAGTGTCTCTCTCCTTCGCTCAAAGCCAGAGCGTCTGATAAATGTCTGCCAGTGTCTCTCTCCCAAATGCCAAAGTCTAACATGTGAATGATGAGCCAGCCATAAGCTTGTCACTCTTCTGGTCGTGAAGGTAGTCAACTGATCTAATTTGCTACCGCAACGACACTATTACACCAAATCTCACAGCACCTATTGTAAAGTCACCATTTCGTCTTGTCCCTGTCCGAGAGTCCGAAAAAGTGCTGCAAACGAAGATCGGGCTTACCTTTTGAGACTGAATAGAAAGTAATGGACCGAAACAGTCTCTGATGACGGATCTTTCTACTAATGACAATGGACTTCTGCTGTGCACGCTTCCCTGTGGTGTTCTCATTATTGTCTAGGAAGTTGTCAAAAGCAATGAAATGAACAGTCGAGATGATCGACTTCATTGCCTCTTTAAAACCGATATGGCTAGCTCAAAAGAACGGTTTTCTACCTGTCGGTCGTCTTGCATAAATCATGAACCCTGTAAAAAAAATTGCCTTCGTGAACTGAACGAAGCAGGCGTGACAGGAACTCATGACTACCAGAGCTCTTTCATTCACTGGTCAGTACTTTTTACTAGGGCTGTACCGAATAGGGATTTTCACTATTCGGCCGAATACGAATAGCGGGACCAGCTATTCGGCCGAATACGAATACGAATAGTGTATCATCATCATCAGGTACCTTGCCACAATCTGCGATCTCCTGCAGCATGTATTAGTTTGTGTGCTGACAAACCTCCATGCCATGCAACAAGACTGTCAAGAATCTTCTCTCGTTGTCTTCCTCTATCCCTCCTTCCACAGATATTTCCAGTGGTCACCATATGTTCCATTTCTCTCTTCTCATAACATGGCTGAAAAAAAAAAAAACATGACTGTCTCCTTCTGATGTCTGTGATTAATTGTCTTGGGGCTCCGGCCTCTTTCAAAACCTCTTTGCTGCTTTTTTTTTTTTAAATGGCTGTCCATTGTATTATAAGCCATGTTCTGTAAAACCACATCTATGAGGCCTCAAGAAATTATTTGGCCTGCCTACCGATTGTCCAGGACTCACAGCCATATATTAAAATTGGATGCTGTACCAAGCAACCGGGTCGCAGTTGCCTCCGCTACGACAGACTTAGGCAACAGCAACTATTGTGTTAATGAGAGAGTTCATTCAGTCTATCGCAGTGTATCCAGAAACGGGTGTAAGGTAACCGCTATTAGTATTCGACCCGAACGCAAGCATTCGGCCGAATACCGAATAGTTATTAGTCGACTATTCGGCCCCGAAGCGAATACGAAGCCATACTTATTACAAGACTAAGAAATAATCATGATCAGCGCGAACCATTACGCACAGTCTAGCAAGATCTATTTTCAAATGAACGATCCTTTAAAAAAAAAGTTTTTAACACAATTAATTTCTTGACGATAACTGACTTATGAATTAGTACTAGTGTCACCATTATTAAGACATCCAAGCATAACGATGAGTGCAAAGAGACAAATTATTAACAGCATATTCATTCCAACATTAAGCCACCAGTGCCAAACATAGACCCCATCTAAAGCCCATTTACACAAAATGACCACCTGCGAGATGAGGTGCCTGAGAAAAGCAGCCAACCTAACCATCCGAGATCGAGTGAATAATGAAACTATGAGACAAATTGTGGGAACGATGCACTACTTCATCAAGTAACAGCAGATCAAGTGGTTTGGCAATCTCGTAAGAATGCAGCAAGATCAAATACCATTACAAGCACTACATCTCAAAAGATCAGCTACAAGAGCAAGAGGATGGCTTCAGAAAAAATGGATCGACAATATTAAAGACACTCTACACCCACACGGCATGACAATAACCAGTGGCAGCCAATGTGCACTGGATTGCAAATTTTTCCTTCCCACGCCGCTTAACGGCAGAAGTGGTTTATGATGATGATGATGACTAGTGACCCAGAGCTTAATGTGCAGACTACCTGCTGTGATCCCTACAATGTGAATGTACAACATCTTTAAGGCAAGGATTCACCTTCTTCTGTCACCAACGATTTTTTTTTTTTTTTTTTAGTAAAGCCCCTATGTTCAAAAGTGGTGTTATGATATTCTTGTCTTCAATGTGGGTTTGAGGGAGGGGATAAGAGGGGATTGCACTCTGAACGTAGCAACTCACAGAGACAGTATTGGAATGACCATTTAACAAAAACATATCACAGAAACCCCATTCAACCATACACGTGTCCTAGCTGTCTGTGTTTGGGCATTTTTTTGGGGGGGGGGGGCGGGGAGAGGGGGGGGGCTTGTAGGTTATTAGCCCAGAGGGTTTAGGGTTGCAAGTATAGTGTAGTCGCCACGCACTGGTTGGGACTGAATTTCTCTCTCCACTCCCCACCCCTTCCCGACGGAAAGAAATCCATCACCTTAACAAAAATTCGTTCGTCTGTGTACCTTATAAGAGAGCCAACTTTTTTAATCGCTGGGTCAGCCGTCCTAAATCACGTAGAAGTTATTCTAAGACACTCGACGGTTATAGAGAAACCGTCTACCAACTAAGGATGGGTGGATATATTAAGCCTAACTGTAACAAGATTCCAGAACCAGTTGATATTCAGTTTCTAAAAGTATTTGGTACAAGGACCTTTTTTTGTGCGCAGTAGGTATATAGTGCTAGACTTATAATTTATAGACCAATCGGCACTGGATGGGTGATATGATGATCATCTCTACGGCAGCCGCGTTTACTTACCGCGACTTTACCTGGCACCCATTTAAGGCTGCGCTGACCTAAGAGAGAAGGTCATTTTAGAAAGAAGTCCAGCCCTGTTTGGATTTGAGCCTATGCCTTTCGATTTCCAGATAAGAGTCTAGCCATTACACTGACCATGCAAAGCGACTGTCGAACAGAACACAGCCAATAGTGTAATCATCAATAACAGTTACTAAACCTCCTATTCCCCCCCCCCCCCCTCCCCCCTCCCCCACACACACAGTGTCTTTCTTCTGTACAATGGAGATTGGACACAGTTGAGAAGAAAGTCCCTTGTTGTAGCTGCATATGGGATTATTATAAGATGGTGACGTCACAATATATTTTCACCGTGTCCGAAGTCTTCGAAAATGCCTTTCCGAACCCATTACACTGGAAATCGAACTCTTGCTGTAAATTTACATTCACCAACCTCTATGTTAGAATGCAAATAAAAAAAAAAAAAAAACTATTGATAGTATAAAAGTACTGAAAAACGAGGGCAACATTTACATTACCAGTGCTGACAATCCATCACGCTGGGATTTCCAGCTGAAAGAAACTGCAGGAAGCTGACGGATTTGCGCGCAACCACCTGTGACAAAACAACCAAAGCTGGTCAGTTTACCCCGATCTCTGTAATACAAAAGTAAAGCAGAAACATATTCCTGACTAACAGTTCGAAAGTTTTTCATGGGTTTAATCTTTGTCGATAAATATAAACAAAGCTTAGCGCCCCCTGCTATCTGATATAAGATTCTCTAAACCATTAATAAAATCTCTCATTTACATCAGTATTTCAAGATAACATCTGACAGAATAAAATGTAGAATATTTGCGAGGTATGTCAAGTTGTTGAATTTGCTCTGATGCCATTGTGAGATATATTGGAGTGGGGGATAAACACGTACAGCGTCTGTGTCTGTGGTGATGATTATGAGCAGGAATCACTATTCGCAAAGTCGTCGCTTCTGGTGGTAGTTTTCTCCATTCATGTTTTTCAGCAGTTCCCAAAATTAGCCGCATAGTTTGACCTCTGAATAGCTGGGGATAGATAGAGTGGTGATGAAGTTTTACACTTACAGTGAGTACCCAATTTATCTAGATACAATTGGGTGAAAAAAGGTTTCCTAAAAAAATTATACGTTTTGATGTGATATTGACCACATCATTCGCCAAGGAGCATTGGTCACACCATTTATTAAAAGTGAAAAAAAAGTAAAGTAAAGGACACCCTTATCCACACCTTTAGGCATATAGGGCTAGACCTATATTTTAAAGACCAATCGGCACACGATGAGTGATGTGGTCAGCATCAATGCACCAGCCGCCTTTACTTCCCTAGACGGCTTCCGGTACCCACTCAAGGCAGAGTCGACCTGGGAGCCAAGGTCGTTTTTGAAAAAATCCGCCTCCTCCAGGGAGCGAAACCACGACCTTCCGATCCGCAGCGAGCGTCTAGCCGCTCCGCCACGGCGACCTCCCTACACCATTTATTAAAGAACAATAAATGAGATGGTCTGACCATCTGATGAGAATTTTCTGGCAACATAACCTAACATAAGATAACATTACTCTTCATCCGTTAGGTGAGGGGTGAATGAAGAATGAACATCATAACGATTGGAAAACTCCCATAAGCGCTCCGTCTCCATCTTCAGCAGCAAACGAAGAGTTCCAGTTCTGGTGGTACCAGTAACTGTATATCTGTCTCGCTATTCCATTGAGTGTTGAGCGTCGGCCGGATCACCTGGTAACTCCTCGTAGCGCCATTTTCCCCAGAACGTAATGAGCTATTTGTGCCTCCGCGATGATCAGTTGCCCCGAAAGGGCCCTCACAACACCCGTTAGGATCGTTAGGTATATTGATAGATTGTTAGGTATATTGATAGATCGTTAGGTATATTGATAGATCGTTAGGTATATTGATAGATCGTTAGGTATATTGATAGATCGTTAGGTATATTGATAGATCGTTAGGTATATTGATAGATCGTTAGGTATATTGATAGATCGTTAGGTATATTGATAAAATGTTAGGTATATTGATAGATCGTTAGGTATATTGATAGATCGTTAGGTATATTGATAGATCGTTAGGTATATTGATAGATCGATAGGTATATTCATAGATCGTTAGGTATATTGATAGATCGTTAGGTATATTGATAGATCGTTAGGTATATTGATATATTCAATTATACATTTGCAGTTGGCAATCAGTTTGCTTGGTGGTGTCTAACTCCTCTCAAAGAGTTCCCTGGGACCAACTGCCGTAGAAATACAATGGACACCAATATCAGGGAGCAGCTCACATAATATGGAATGACGACCTACGAACAGCCTTAAGGAAGTGAAGACGCAACTTGTACAGCGCACTGGAAAAAATACAAAGGAGATATTACCTCATCTGCCCCAATGAAATAAGTGAGAAAGAGGAGAAGAAGAAAGAGGAGGGAGATAAGAACAAACAAACGAACGAATGTTTTGTCAATGGGCCTCAATGAGGACATTTAGGTCCGTCTTACACTCAGCCCTTCCAAACACCCTGCCAACGTGAAGTAGATCTCATTGTCTCAAAACTTTCACATCATGGTCACAGAACGCGACAAGGCGGTCCAGTTTTGAAAATACTTTTATTTAAATCAGTTACAATATGAATACAAAAGAACCAAACAAAAAAAAAGTTGTGAAGATTATCTATATTTCTGAACTCTAACCAAGCGAAAGTAAACTGCTCTAGTAAATACGCATGTCCACACACACACACACACACACACACACACACACATATATATATACACATACACATACACACACACACACTACACACACTTACATACGCTGTCTCTCAATAATTAACAACAGATACTTTCCAAAAGACATCAACTGACTGCCTGGGGCATTAGATGGGTTGAGTAGTACGAAAAGTCTATAGTAAGAAACCGCATACAAATATAAATTCTGACAAAAAGCACCTTTCCTTGTGTAACATAGGGTGTGTGTGAGTCATAGACCATCTTGAAATCAATGAACAGACTTGAGGTCTGTAAGCTAAAATGTTTCAGACTAGTTCACTTCCTAACATAGCACAACATAACCCTTGATCCGTTAGGGTCGTGGAGTTGTATCAATGGAAGCACTATCACATAAAACCAGTCATCTTTCTCTGCCTCCTGTTTTATGAATAAGTGTGTGAAAACTTAGTCCTGTCCATTTATTGATGTTGTCATTCTAGTTTCTTTTTTGCCCCCTTCTTCAATTCCCCCCCCCCCCCAATGTTTTTTGAGGTACAGTCTTTGCAATCAGTTCATGTCTCACAACGTGCCCCAACCAAGCTAGATTGCGATGTTTCACCACTGTCAAATGAGACTCCTGATGTCCTTCAAATCTCTATATTTTGTCACTGACATATTTGTTAGTTTTATGTTCTAAATAGATAATTTGTAAAATGCGTCTATAGCGTTTAGATTCGAAAGCCTGAGACCTCCGTTCCATTTGTCTATTTGTCTAATTAGTCCATGTATAATGAATGAAGAAAAAAAAAATGACTATAAGATACTTTTGTACCAAATATAAAATGAAATGACCTGTGAGGCTAGGGGTGGTAGGCAGAACAGTATTATGGGAGTCCCTGTTGAGCACAGTCAGAATGAGCAGTGAACCTGCAATAAACAGTTGTGTTTGTTTGAGATAACCCAGGAGAACTAGACAATGTTATGACATACACTTCGTCTCATAGGGAGACATGCCATCAGCGATAGTACGCCTTGTGAATGGCATCACGTAACAATTGATAACCGGCTGGCTGCAAAATGTTTACGCGGTTCAAGGGAGAAAACAACACTTCCAAGAATAAAACAGGTTATCGTATGTAGATAAGTGTTTTGGCCAAGTTGAATACGACTAATTCATCAATGATTGTTGTTGTTGTTGTTGTTACTCGGGTGCTAGATGTTTTTCGTCGTACACTGTAAACAGATCATTATGAAACATTGTTTTTGCATTATAACAAGCAGCAAAATCAAGAATTTAGCACTGTGATAAAAAATAAAAAAAAAAAGAAATAAAATAAAACCGCGTCTTTAAAAAAGATGACTACAAACTTTAACACGTTTATTTCAAACAAAGAATGTATATTTAATCACTTCATACTTTCCTATTATGTCTTATGAATTATTCTAATCTTTTCTGTCTCGCCAAGTTGTAAACCTGTGTTTCGTTATGTTCTTGTATTTTTATTTAAATGGATTATTAAAAAATTTAATTCCCGTTATGATAAGAACATGGTTGTGAAGATCGTGGAAAGAATTCAAGCCTTAAGGTTAGCATCGCCCCAACACATGGGACGCACTTTGCTGTTGTTTTAAACGCCCATCCCGGCTGTTGTCCGGGGCCCGAATATAACCTAATGAAATTCTGGAACTTGTGCCCGGGTTACTCTCAAACGAATGATGGCATTTTGTGTCACTTGTGTTTATCGCTCGTTGTGTGGTCCTGATTGTTTTGAAAATCAGCTAGGTAGTCCCTGGACGGCAGTGGTGCATGCTGTGAAAGGGAAACCATAATTAGTCACGGCAAGAAACATATCATGAAATCCGAATTGTCTCCGCATTCAATGAAATTTATCAATTATACCACGGTGGAACAGAACAACAAACAAGGTAGTGTTAAAAAAAAAAAAAATGTTTGTAAATTTTGTAACAACTATCAATCTTGTTAGAACAGCAGAACACCAATAATGGAATAGTTCGCTTGCCAGTGGGAGAAGAAAACATATTATCTGAATGTCTGGTATAGTGTGAAATGGCCAACCAAAACCGCTTAGGCTTAAAGACATGAAAAATCATGACGATTAAGAATCTTTAAACGAGTTGCAGCACTGCAGTGCCTAAGGAGTCTACCGTATCCCCTCTCCCCTTTCTATCTCCCCCAGACGTAGTCATATACTTGAATAACTAACAAGGCTGGTGCATTAAAAAAAAACTTAACTGGGATCCCAGGAGAACGAGGGTATAGTGGCTGCACGCTCGCATGTAAGCCCGAAGGTCTTAGGTTTAAACTCAGATCAAGTCGGATTTTATATTTTCTGTTAAAATTAGCTGTCTTCTAAGTCAATCCAACTTGTCAAGGGCACCGGGTAATGTTCTGTGAAGTAAAGGCGGATGACGTGAGGTTGTCATCAACTACAGATTACCAATTGATCTATGGAACCTCGAGTCTAGCATCGTATGCCCTATGCCCAATATGCCCACTGTCAGCAGCAGTATAATAGGGAAAAAGGAAAGGAGGATGAGAAAAAAAGTAAGCAAAGTCAAAGTTAAGGACCCCTTTCCATACTTTCGGGCTAATCAGGGACATAAAGTTAGACCTGTATATTATAAGACTGACTGACTTTCTACCCCACCAGGATATCACACAAGCGATAAACACCTGATGACACAATGTGCCACCGTGCGGGTGAGGATCACCGTGGAGAGGTCTCAGAAACAGCGTTAAGCCTTTAGGCCGGGCTATACTGCGGCCCCTGGCAAGAGCCAGAGTAGGGCTTCAAATAACGAAAAATTTCGTCCTCAAAAGGACGAGAAGGATAATCTATCTATTGTCTTCTTCACTTTTACCGGGTTGCAGCCCAGTGTCGTGGTTTAAAATATTTGTTTTGTGCCTCTCGCGTGATCTGAGTGACAGTTTTCTGGATCTTCTGGCCGTATTCAGCTACTCCATCTATCCATTTCTTCCTGGGTCTTCCTCTGGCCATCTTCCCGATGTTCTACTGTAAAAGGCCTTATAGGCAATCTGATCCGGTTGCATTCTTACTAAATGGCCAAACCATTTCATTCTCTGTCTTTCAATATGTTCCATGCATGCTCTTGTTCCAACTTTGTCTCTAATGCTGACGTTTGCGACTCTGTCTCTTCGTGTATTGTTGGTGACTTTTCGGGAGAAGGATAATGCTATATATATATATTATGTAGAATAATCACATAACGCATTAGCAGACAGACATAATGCCAAATATGAGTAATTATTACGCAATTGCACAATGTGACTTGATGCCTCTTCAGTTCTCCTAACAGACTACTTTATTATACAGGAGCTTAACGGTGTATCCAGCCATGGTGATCGGTTCAGACTGTAAAATAATGTTTGAATTCAAGATCTGTCCCTCACAAACAGCGAAGAAGCTCACGCATCCGTCTGGCTTTCCAAAGCCTAGTTAGGGGAGACAACACCAACTCCGCCATGCTAAGCCAAAATTGAAACCTTGCTGGAGAGGTACAATTCCAGCTCGCGTTATACAGATTAGAATTTAACGGAATACGTAATACTTGCGAACAATTCGTTGTTTTGGTTGGCCAGCTCTGCTAGGTCTGTTCGGTTTAAATTACTAATCCGTTACGTTTCTTGTTTCTCAAAGTTTATTTCAATTGATATTAAATTTTTTTTTAAAATTAGTTTCAAGCATTTTATCTTGCAGAGTAATGTGCCGGCAGAAACTTACTTTTGTAATAGTTTTCTTTGTGAATTTATCTATTTACGTAGTAAGTATTATTTTCTAAAAACAGTTTATTTCAGAGAAATGTGATGTCAGAAACTCACTTGTCCAGGAGTTGTCTATACAGGTGAATTCAAAAACGGATTATTGTTTATTCGTATAGTAATAATTGTTTTTTTTTTTCAGTCTATTTTATATAATAGCATTTTTTTATCCTGCTGTCAGAAACGTACTTAATAATTGTCAGTGAGAATTAATTTAGGTTTGGGTGTTGCGAATGTGCTTCCTAATGCCTGGGTACCGGGTTCGATCCCATTTGCGGGCCTTGCGTTGGTTTTAACAGTGGTATTGAGAAACCGACCGTCCAGAAGACAATGGCAAACTACTGGACGTAAAGTAGCCTACAAAAACCACAACCGCCAAAATGCTGTGGTTGTTCTGCGGTGTCTTGTAAAGGTTACGCAACAACAACAAAATCCTTATCTTTAGATATATATCACATTTTTCTTCTGATCCTTGTTTCCACATTTATTTATACCTCTTTGTAGCCTCCTTCAGGTTCTTTTCCCCTTCACCTTTCCCGTTTGCACAACCTATTACAGCTGTCCCCTTGTTAGACGTGCCTAATGAATGTGAGCTTTCCCCTGATGTTGATGTCATTTGTTCTTTGATTTGATGACATTTATTTTCTTACAAATGTTGTCTCGTTGCAATTACATAATGCATATTTTCACTGACAAGGAAATGGTTTAACAATTACATGTTGTTAAAAGCTTTTATATTTCTTATAGGAGTATTTGTTTTGAATTAGACCTCACATTATAAAAAAATATGGTCCAATTAAATTTGTAAAGCCATCAAGCTTTTATAACAGTATAAATGCATAAAAACTAATGGCCCACTTACCACGCCATTTGACATAAAAGACATTTGTAAAGACTAATCCGTTTTGCTGGATCATTTGTATATAGAAGTTGTTCCGTGCCGATGGGGCAGATGCACTCCGATTAGAGAGCTTTCAATTAGTCGATATTTTGTGGGTAGGCAATGGGTCTTTTCTTGTTTTTTTTTTCATAGTGGGGTCGCGGAACCCATGGTGGTGGATCGGATGGTCGATAATATAGAATATAAAGCTCACTCACTATTTCAACCGGTAGTAAATCATTGGTGAGGCAAGAGGTTCGCACTAGGGCTGTATCGAATAGTGATTTTCACAATTCGGCCGAATACGAATAACTGGACCAACTATTCGGCCGAATACGAATACAAATAGTGTATAGCGTATAAAATATATATAAAAACGCGCGCGCGCGCGCACACACACACACACACACACATTCATAATGTCAAATGTACTCTGAACTTTTACATCGCATAAATTAGCACAGAATAGTCTTCTTCTTCTTTAACAATCTGAGCCCTTGAGGTTTACTGTTGCAGATATCACTCGTCTCCTTTCATCTCTCTGGCTGGCCTTCTCTTCACAATTTGTGACACCAGTTGTTTGCAGGCCTGGCTGGACATTATCTCTCGAACTTCTTTTTTGTCTGCCTCGTAATCTACGCCCATTCCCCTCTCATGTGTATACAGTTTTTACTTCTCTGTCGTCTAACGTTCTTTCAGTATGCCCCAACCATTTTAGTCTGTTAGCTCTCATGATGCCAGTGATCAATGGTGATTTAAACAGATTATGTGTTACGTTTTGCTTCTCACTCTCCATTCCCCGCTGTTAGCATCTTTGATGGGTTTAAAGATTTGTAAGACTGTTTTAGAAAACCTGTAATAAGGCCTCATCTATTTTATTTCTGCTTCAATTTTCAGAGCCAGATAAAACGACTGGTCTTTTGAACGTTTTATATATTTTGATCTTGATGTTGCGAGACAGACACTTTGACTTTAGCAGATGTTGAAGGGCATAGTATATTTTATTTTTAGATTGTATTTCTTCTCTCGGCATGTTAGAGCAGTTGAAGTTTGAACCCAAGTACTTATATGTTTCTGTTCGTTTGATTTTCATATTATCGATTTGGATGTGGCCGGAGTTGTTAGTATTCGTACAGAATAGTAAACATTTAAAAACATTTTATATTTTGCATCCTTCAGGTAACTAATAACTAGGAATAAAAGAATCCTAAGTATTATACCAAATAACTAAACTTGGAAATTGTCACTGACAGCTTAGTTAATGCCTGAAAGCTGCATTAGCTTTCAATAAAACCAATCGTTCCATGTTGTCGGTATTAAGGCGGTGTATACAAAAGCGGGTGTAAGGTAACTACTATTCATATTCGGCCTGACCGCAACTATTCGGCCGAATACCGAATAGTCAAAAGGTCCACTATTCGGCCCTGAAGTACAGCCCTAGTTAGCCCATCATCACAATCGTGACATTCCCTTAAGGGCAGTATCATCCCCACCCGCAGCAGCCAGCGCAACATAGTACATAACTGTGAGATCAGCAGCCTGATTAGTCTTACATTATAGGACATAACCCCAGATCCGTTAGGGTAGTGGAGGTGTATCCATGGAAACAATAACACACACAACTCGCCATCTTTCTTTTGTTTTCCGCTCGATAAAAAATGTATGCTAACTTAGTCCTGTCATATTCTTGATGTTTTCATTCCAGGTTCCTCGTTGCCCTCATCTTCTCATGTTCTTACAGCTGCCATAGTTTTTTTCCCCTTTTATATTATTTCGGTAGATACGTTAATTATTGTGGCTAATTACCAGAATCTTGGTTATTTCGGCATAATTGTCCAAGCCATATTTACCGCAGACTGTCTCTAGTTCTTTAGTAAGTTCTTGGAAGTCTGCTTCAGAACAGTTAGTCTTACCTTTCTTCTGGTTGTTGAATGGCCAGATGTTCTTGTCCCTTTGGAGGATAAATGGAAATAGCAGGTGTGGGATAGCCAGAGGTATTCTAGAATACCATCATTTGTGAGGTAACACAAGTGTATATAGTAAGACGATGATACTGATAACGATGATGCTGATGTCGATACTGATTTGTTAAATGCCTCAGTGATGTAATGACTTTCTTTTCCTGATCTACAGAAAGTGAGTGCTAAATTATGCGTTTTTTCTCCCTTAAACTGTGCTGATTATTAGACAATTATAGAGGCCAACGTTATAGTTACTGAACACTGGCAGTATACTGTCATAAGACGGTACTGTTATGTACTGATTTGCTTACAAAAAAAGCTGAAGTTGTTCTAAATGTGATTATTAGCATCAACATACGATTTATGAACTGGCGCCGAATTAATCAAATAGGGAAAAGAAACCAAACGAAACAGTTGTATTCTATGGCTTTGACAGATACAATGACCAGGATGAGAATTCACACTGTTTTCATTCAGGTAAGACATGAACTGTTTTCACTGGAATCTTTGTTATTCATACGTATTTCCAGTAGTAATTAACCGCCCTGATTTTCTACATCTGTGTAAGTTAAAAATAAAGAAGAATTTGGAAGCTACAGAGATGTGGTTTCTGAGACGAATATTACGAATACCTTGGACGACCAGAGTAACTAACAACGATTGTTTGAAAGAGGCTAATGAAAGTATATCTCTATATGCAACGATAAGAAAGAGACAAACTCTCTTCTTTGGCCACGTAATGAGAAGAGAGACATTTTAGAACATTGTGACAACTGGAAACATCAGTGGAAAAGGGGGTAGAGGCAGACCAAGATAGATAATGCTTGATGGGTTGAAACGATGGCATGGAGAGATATCATCAAGAGAGTTGTTCCAGGCAGTCAGGGATCGTGATCTGTGGAGACACATGAGCGCCTACGCCAGTTGACAGGGCACATAATGATGATGAAGATGTAAGTTAGGTGATCCTTCTTACGCCACTGTTGCATCGGGCAAATGACAACACCATCTTTTTGCAATAGTACAATCAACCCTTGATGAACTATGGTGTCAACAATATACTGATGACCTTTACTTCCCAGAATCCATGTGTGGTCTTAGCGGCCAGATTCTGGGAAAAGAAGAATATGTAATGTTATCTGTATCAAAGTGCCCAGCCGACTCGAGAGGGTGTACATGCCTCTCCATAGTCTGCGATCAGTAACTGGGTGTACCAGTTGCGTTGACGCCCCTCCATGCCATGCCAATAGGCTGTAAAGAATCTTCTCATGTTCTCTCCCTCTGACTATTGGAGACAATACTATCTGGAGATAACCCATAAACAAACCAGCGGGAGTTAAGAAGAGACCACCGCTGCATTTTGCCTAGTGAATTATGCCATTAAATAAATTGTAAAACCTGTATACCTAATTGTAATGTGTGTATTAGGTAATTTATTAGTTTTGATTCTTGAGCTGTTTACCTTCATAACTACTACTGGAACATGTCTGATGCTCAACGCTATTGCAGAGATCAAGATTAAATGCGTGTCTTTCTGCATTCCACAAACTAAATCAGATGATGGCATTTGCAGAAGTCTTATCGTTAGCTCTACAGTTTCCTCATAATCTCTTAGACAGACATAATAAATTACGTTGGGCTGTCTGAAGAATGCAGCAGTGGCGGCACACTGGCATTCCCTCAAATCTCACTGTGTGTGTGTCTCTCTCTCTCTCTCTCTCTCTCTGCCTCGGTGTGTGTGTATCTGTCACACACACACACACACACACACACAAACACACACAAACACACCCACTCCAAACATTTGGACTGATTAAACATAGCATGTAACATCTATATGTAAAGTTTGTGGTGGGGATTATATATATATATATATATATATATATATATATATATATATATATATATGTGTGTGTGTGTGTGTGTGTGTGTGATGTAAATAGATAACATAAGATAGGTTTAGAACTGGAAAATCGACATCAAAGCACTTCGATTAACTGTCACTCATCTAATCGCCCTTTCCTCTATCTGTCATCGTTTTAAAAATACAAATTCGATCCAGTTTACGTTTCCCGGCCCATCTACACACTGCTTGACCTTTTCATTCATACTTTCTCAGAGGGGTGTCACGTTGTCTTGCCTCCTGTGAAATTAGCTCAGATGTCGACTGTTCTATACCACAAAACAACACAGCTTTCAACGACTACAGAACATCTAGAATTGGCCCTAACCCAAACACCCCCTACCCACAGCCTTAGCCTGTGTCACACAAGAGACTATTTTCGAAAAAAGCAGTACAAGTTGACACCCCTCTGATCTAGATCAGAATGAGAAAGTGTGTTGATGGGCCTAAAAACGTGAAAATGTCAATACGTTCTTAACCATAAACCTATAAATAACCACTTGGAAGCAGAAACAGAGTTATTAAAGTGCATTGGTTAGTTGTGTATCCTTTACAGGACGTTGCAGAACCAACCCCAACAGTACCTGGCTGTTGTGTGGTTTTTCTAGGCAAATTTACGTCCAGTAGTTTGCCATTGCTTTTGGACGGTCGGTTTGATACCACTGTCGAAACCAACGCAAGGCGCATGGCCCTCAGCTGGGATCGAACCCGGCATCCCAGCATTACGAAGCATTCGCATTGACTTAGCCACAGAGCCGACTAAAGTGCATTGACTTGTTTGAAATGCAAGAGGAGGCAAATGCAACAGATCCTACTTCTGAGTAAGATATAGAACATCCCCGCGTAGAAAGCTCGAGCCTCAGAAACACAGAAGGAGATGACCTATTATTTTAAAGTAACGTAGCTTTACAGTATTATTAGAATACATTTCTGTACATTACTACTCTTATACTGAAGTTTATTTTAATCGTTTTGTAAAAATTATATACATTATGTGTGTATTATTCCTTTTTAAAAGATTTTACTTTCATTTTCTCAAACTCACAGTAAAATCCCGTTACTATACATAGTATCAAGATATTTATGTTATTCGTCTATTCGGTTATCTGTCACAGCTCTGGTTCGAAGAGTGACGATTAATGGAAATTTTACTGTAATAATATCTATTGTATAACCATTAGGGAAATAATATTTTTTCCTTTCAGTATCCATTTTCTATTGTTAAAAGTCGTAAAAGAAAATGAAACCTAAACCCCAAAGCCTCATGTGGGCCTTTGATTAAAACATATCTGTATTTGTTTACAAGTGAAAATACTGATCGTTTTCTATCTTCCTCTTGCTTTTTCTATATATGTTTACCGCCGTATGCTCTTATGTGTAGCCACTTGAATGCTAGTGTTGTAGGATGTCGAAACAACTTTGGCACAACTAATAAACTGATAATTGCCAGGCCCGACCACTTCAGAGACTCCAACCACTGTCTTCTGACCCAGCCCATCTCTAATTTCCTAAGCATACTCATAGCGTCCCTGAGAAAGCATGCCAGGTTGAAAGTCTGTGTTTCCAGCTATCTTATTGCCTTGGCCACTGTCATGACTTCCATTGTCATATTAGTTGTGGTTAGTAATGTTAAGCTAGACAGTGTGCTTTCAATTACACCCTACAACAATGGATGAATGATCGATACAAAGCTCGGTCTAACATCATCGGACGACTCTTAAAGGTGTTAGAATGGTCCTTTTGCTTACTTGTTGAAATATGCAAACTCTGATGTGGATAAATGTTAGCAATAATGGGAAAAATACAATATATTGTGTCAGTTACAGAACCAAATGTTAGTCAATACAAAAATTATGACTTTATTTCAATTGCTTTTAACATAAAAAAGTGTTGGTTTCCATTACTGCAGGCTGTAAGATCAGCACAAGCAGACAGTTATTGTTTTGAAAATATCAGGGCCTTCTATTTAATACACAAATGTAACAATGGATTATTCAATAACGTTTTGTTTTTCCAAGCGGCAATTGGGGCACTTCAAGGCAATATGAAAAGAGGCGGGGGGGGGGGGGGGGGGGGGGGGGTAGGGAGACTAAAATCGGACGGTCGTGGAAAGAAAGTAGCTGTTATCTAGATGCACAATGTCACACGCACAAGGAGAAAAAAAGCTGGGTATGTCAGTGGCAGAGTTAACCTAATCCTTTTTTTTATTCGTCACCTGAAACTCCTCACCCCACCCCCCTCCCCCACACTGCAACCTCCCCCCCCCTTCCTCATGAAATAGAGAGGGAAAGTACATCTCAGGAGAAAGATTAAATAGCTTTTATCGGTTAGTTCATCGTAACCTTATCAGAATTGCTGCTATAATAGATCCATCAGATTTTCCTTTAACGGAAAAGAGTGTATTTTTTTTAAAGTCACTTTACCACTTGATTTTGATGTTCGTGTCATACCCCGTTCAGTACAAACTAGTGGAACAGAAGTTAAAGGATACTTCTGCAGTAAGGTATGTTACTATTGTTCTAAATTAATTCTTTTTTTTCACTGTTGTTAATTCCGCATTTCTCCGTGTTTATTTCCATTCTATGTTGAAATCAATGTTGCTTATACATTCATATTACTCTTGTGTCCAATTTTTCTGCCATTACCTTTGTTTTCAAACTAATATGCTGTCCTATTATATATAATTTTTCATTACAAAATTTATTTTATTTCTTTTTGATCAGTCTTCGTGTGTGTGTGTATGTCTCTCTTTCTGAATGTTTGTCTGTCTGTTTCTCTCTCTCTCTCTCTCTCTCTCTCTCTCTCTCTCTCTCTCTCTCTCTCTCTCTCTATCTCTCTCTTTCTGTGTCTCCCCCCCCCCTTTCTTACGAATTCTCTATTATAACTTCTAGTTTTATCCTTTTAGAATATTCTTTCTCATCCGTTTAAAATAGATCAAGTAATCCACACACACTCTTGCCCAATTTAAATTTGTGTTCAATGATAAATCCGATGTACATCTTTCTGGAATTGCAACTTCTCTTTAAAATGTATTTACATTCACAACTCTTCATTTTTCTGTAAGCATCTACTGATTAAAATAGTGGGAACTCGGGGTGTACATGTGGCTGGTTGGCTTTCCATATACCCTTGTAAATGCTCTCACAGTCTAATTTACATTGTCTTACCAAATATCTACATTTCTGTAATCTTCCCAAGCACACAGCTACAGTAACAGAGCACACACGCTGGTTTTAAGATTATCGTTTGGAGGGCGTACATAAATACGAAGTTGTCTGTGCAGGCAAAGTGATGCCTGCACATGTAGAGTAAGCAGACTGATGAGAGCTTGGGAGGTCTGTAAGGTGTACTGGTTCTTGACACTGCAGTTAGCCTCAACGGCTTTGTAGGTTATGGCATAACGTATCTATAGTTGCTTGGGCAGCGAATGATAACAACGATCTTTAGTTGTGAAATAATAATTGCTCATTCTTATATCGTAGCCTAGACGGTGTAGATTTAGCTTTATAATCTTGAATAACAGTTTTCGAAGTCGGTGTGGTTGGTTAGCAGACCGCCTAACACTCAGGGGAAGAGTATTATACTGTCGTCCCCATGAGGGATGCAATTTTTAGTTATTTTGAAGCCCAAACCTGGCTTTTGCCAGGAGCCCTAAATATAAAGTGAGTAAAGTAAAGGCCCCTTTTCCCCGCATTTAGGCGTACATGGCATATAGGGCTAGACCTATATTTTTCAGACCAATCGGCACAGGATGGGTGATGTGGTCAGCATTACGCCGGGCCCTAAAAATAACCTAGCCTTAAAAATGGCCTAACTGCTGAACAGGATTTCCTGGACCTCTCCACAGGTGATCCTCATCCGCATGGTAACACTTTGTGTCACCGGGTGTTTATCGCTTGTATTATGTCCTGGTGGGGTACAACTTACTTACCTACCTACCTCAGGGAAAGGGCGAGACGGATATACAATCAGACAGGTACTGGTGCCATCGGAATTGGAACTCTTCGCTAAGGATGGGGACGGAGCACTTATGAGAGTGTGCCGAGTGCTGTGATGTCGATTCTTAATTCAACATTCAACATTTTGTCATACGGCTTTGGGTAAATTTTGATACGACGGTGTGAGATTGTAACCGTTTAGAAACCAATAGTTGACAGCTAACACAAACGTTTCTGGAACAACCAAAAAGCAGCCAATAAATAAGTGGCTTGTTTGACACACCATTAAAAAAATTTGCAATTAAAATAACACGATTAAATAAGTGTATAGCAGCGATGACACAAATTAGCCAATCTGACATCAGATGAAATGTATTAACACGTAAGAGGGTTACATTTCTTGCTGCAAAATTCCCGCCTTTACAGAACACTAGACATCGTTCTTCTATAGGAAAGCTATGCAGATAATAAGCTCAGGATGTCGAACAAGTCAATGATAAATATCAGCTCATTATGCTTAACAAGCTTAGCTCTCTGTGTAAACAAGATTACTTACCACGATTTTCCGTGCAAAACCAGCAAATTTGCACCCAGATCAAGCTTATTTTTTTAAGAAATTGAATTTGGGAATTACAATTTCAGCCCTAGTTTGCATGTTGACAAAATACCCGGCTAGCAAAAGGCGACTTACAGACGGAAATGAAAGCATTTTATGCAATTATTGTCACTACGGGTGCAGGTTGTATTTTGTGTGTGAGCTTGAGACCGGTGAATTGCTAGACGAATAAGATAGAATAACAATGCAAGTTTTGTTAAATTACGCACTTTCAAAATACTGCCGTATAATGACGTGTGGCTAAGTTGAGAGGAAGCTGCAAGATATATGTACATTATTGCATCTTAGGAGCGCAAATCCATCGTTAGTCTACAAAACAAAGAACACCAGTTGGACTTTTGAACAATGTGAGAATCATGCTAGACAACTTTGTGACCGATTGAAAAGTTGACATGAAAAGAAAGGAAACCATACATGATCTAGCTATTGATTGCCACTGTCTTCACAATAATATTCTTTGTACGTGTGGTGCAATTGAATGAACTATTTGCAGTTTACATTACAAAGAAGCACATTATCGTTCATAATTCAATATTTCCTAGACAGAAAAAAGCAGCCGAAAGTGGTATGCGAGGGGATATTAGAACAAGTAACCCATTTCTCCTATCTAGGACACGTAGTAACAGATGATGGAAGAAGCTCTAATAAAAATAAAAAACATAAAAGGAATGGCTAAAACTGTCTTCAGTAAGATGTGCGTATTACTAACAGCTAGAGATATTGCAACAAACTAAAAATTACAATAGTCAAATGTTATTGATACCAGAGGAAAGGAGTGGGTCAGAGTACCAGCGGGAAAGTCTGACCTGTGTAGGGTTATGATAACATTGGGCCGGGTGTCAAGAGAGTGGCCAGTAGGTGCAACGGAGGTTGAAGTCCAACAGTTGATTCACGACAATTCACGCCCAGATGATCTGATTATCTATACAGATGGTTCAGTGTTGAGAGGAAAGAGAAGTGCCTGGGGGTTCGTAGCGAAAGCCAATGGAAAATCATAAGTGCAAGACAGCCTAGCATATGACACCACAAAATCAAGCATGAGAATAGAGGTGGAGGCGGTAACTGCAGCTCTCCAGTGGCTAGATACCACGATGCATACACATGCCGTAATTGTAACTGACTCTGAAAGAATGCTGAAAAAGGTAAAGACCGGAATACTTCGAGCAGAGTAGCTAGCTTCACTGGAAAGGTCACGGGTGGTGAGCATACTTTGGATCTTTTCTCCAGGCCATGCCAGCGTGGTGGGTAATGAACAGGCAGACAAATTGCCTGGATCTGCACCAATGGGTGGTCAATTGATACATGGCAAGGCAGACGTGGTCAAGACCCTTCGAGAACAAGCAACGGAATCAGTAGAGAAGGAAGATGATTATGGCCTGGAGAGAATGAGTCACCTGGGTGTAACCAGAGGGTCTGGCCGGTTCACTACACTCAGAGGAAAGGCAAGACGGACTTTTAACGAGATTGTGACCGGTACCATCACTATGGGAACTCTGTGCTGGCTGCTGAAGATGAGGACGAAGCATGCATGGGAATGTACCGAGTGCTGTGATGTCAATTCTTGACTCAGCTCAACTCAACTGATACCAGATCCTGCTATATGGTGCAGAATCTTGGACAATGAACAAGCAACTAGAAAATGGAATTAAGTCTCTGGAAATGTGGGCATACATAAGAATAGGTCATATTTCATGAAAAACAAAACCAATGTAGAGGTTTTAAAATGACTACAAATTAGTAGAGAATTTGTGATGATAGTTTCAAATCAAATGACCATACTGTATAAAGACTGTTTGAAAATATACCCTGACCATATCTGCCATTATACGACCTTCACACTCACGTATGGGTAGATAGACAGGTGATCGAACGGATCGATGGACTCTCTCACTGGCAGATAAAAAGCAGACTTTTCAAGACACTACTCCATCTAAATATATTATCATTTTTTGTTGTTGCAAGCCTGATCGTATGTTTATTTATTGCTGTTTAAGACTGCTCTGTCATTTACATCACTTGTCTGCCGAGGTAACTAGGGCTCCTTATTTGACGTATATCTTTTTGTGGAGCTCTGCCAGGTCTCTCGTGCTTATACTTGATATTCATTATATGTATATTGATATATGAACGTAACACACATCAGTAGTGAAATACAATTTCCTAACGAAACATATGGGGTTGGTAAGGCCGATTCTAAGATAGTCCTGTGTGTCAAATTAGTGATGCTTCGGAAATAAAGTTAACGCGTTAGTTCTCTCTCTCTCTCTCTCTCTCTCTCTCTCTCTCTCTCTCTCTCTCTCTCTCCTCTCTCTCTCTCTCTCTCGCTTTCCTATACCCATTTTAGGATATGATTAATCCCTTATATATGTGTGTGTGTGTGTGTGTGTATATATATATGTGTGTGTGTGTGCGCGCGCAAGCGGATTATTACGACCCATGTCAAGAGATAGCTGCCTTGTCTGATTTATACGAGAGTATGTGACTACTGTACTAACCGACTTTCTTGTCAATCGATAAACTACTTTTACTGAGCTGTCCTGAAAATTTCTTATCATTATGTTTATTATTTTTTACTACACGCCTGGTTCTGGAAGAAGATGCAGACGTAAACCTTTGCAGAACTGGATACAAGACATTAAAGATGCATTAGTTATGAAACCACATAGGGCTAAAGAATCATCTAGAGAAAGAGAGACTTAAAGAGTATAAAAGAGCGACTTATGTAAAGGACCGGGCGATTGATGACGTTTATACGATGCTGAATGTTGAATGTGGAATTTAGAATCAACATCCCAGCACTCGGGACACTCCCATAAGTACGCCGCTGACTAAATTTCAAAGGGAATTTTCTAATTACACATAGAACATTTGTTCCTTCTAAAATAGAAAAGTAGTCCCATAGCGCATACTGCCAGTGAAGTGTCATATGTTAGGTCTTTATAAATTCTTTATCTCTTTTACTCGCTTTCCCTTTCTTTTTTTCACTCCTTTCTAGACATTGTTGTGACGTGACGCGGTGGATTAAATGTTTATAATGTTGAGTAGGGATGTTCCTCTCAACACATTCCCTCCACCAGATTAACCGAACTAAAATCTGAGCTATGTTGCTCTCATACAAAGTCCTGGATACCCAAGAAAACAGCCATATTGGCTCGTTAAGTACATTAACATTAGCTGAACTTGGTACCCACAAGAGAAGGCAAGGAATTTTAGATGTCTATAGCATTATACTTAATGAATTATTAGACAGGGCAAATGATTCCCCCGTCTTCTACCTTCTCCCGGTGTTATTATGAATAATTAAAGAATTATCATATTAATTGAGCCTCCACCAAATGTAATTCTATCTATCAGTTTAGTTAAACAGGTAAGACTGAATACACTTGGAATTTAACAAACGATGTAGTATAAAACTTGACATGCAGCTTTATTTACTAACAATGATTTAAATAAAGTTTCCCAGTGTGTTGTGTTTACACAAGCAGTGACTGTTTAGTTATGATAGTGATGAGATGCTACAGTGAGAAAACAGCACCTGGGATTAGAATGGAGTGATGAAGGTGATAACGTATGAACACTTTATGACATAACTTAGTTATCATAGAACCTCTGACAGCCGTGAGCACTGTCAAGCTCTTCCTCCTCTTCTAGCTTCTTCCCTGCTTGTTTTCTGCCTGTTTCAGCTTAGTCTCCACTTCATCCCTACCTCGTTCTCCACATCGTTCTCCACCTCGTCCCCAGCTGGCCGAGTCTAACACAATGTAGTCTCTTTCATGGACTGATCGTCACATGGGCGCTGTAATCATGGAAACAAAACACATACGTGTAGTATCTTGACTTACACTAAGAATACATGTAATAATTAATATAACATATAGTAATAAAATATATCCCATCACTCCTCATATTCCACATTCTCTCCAGTCTAGTATGAAGGTCTTTTGTCTTACATGGACGTCACACATCCTGCCTTCCTCTCATGCTATGTCATGATAGTTGACTTTCTAAGTCTGTGGTCCGTCATTACTCAGACTTCGAACTGGCTGACATTGATATTACATGACCACGTGGAGCAGGTTATGTGACGAACACGCAAACAATTTATAGGTGCCCACTATCCTGAATATTATCTTTCAGTGAACGTGAATTCTATACACCCATCATTCTTCCCCTGGGGTTATAAATCCCCTGTTAA
>CAJHNH020001582.1:0-10000 GCA_905116865.2 Candidula unifasciata | reverse complement strand
TGACTTAATTAAAGAATGGTCACACTAGGGAAGCGATTGACTGATGTGAATCTTTTTGGGAGAATTAGCTACATCCAAGTTTTTAAAAAAAAAGCAAAAGTCAAATTCATTGTACACAATTATCTTGTTCAGCACAGCCACTTTCCATAAAACGGTTTAAAAATACTGAAGCAACTTTCTAACGCCCTCCCCTCTTCTTTCCACACACATATACATAAACACACACACACACACACACACACACACACACACACACACACACCGGCTCAGCCATTTTATTCTCTCATTCAAGAATCGAAGTGTATCCATCTACTTCTTTTGACAAGGACCAGGAGTAACGTGTGAGATATTTTTAGCCTGGCCATTCTCCAGAGGTTTTCCGACATCTGTCATCAGATAAGATTTTGAAGCAGAGGAATTTGTTTACTTCTCTTGTTTAACCTTTTATGCTCCCAGATAGAATGATACAGACTATGTTGACTTTCTCCTCCAGGGAGAGCTCGCCAATTGTACATTTGATGATGTTTTCTCCGATCGTTGCTTGCATTCTTTATTTTTTCTTGTTTTTTATTATTCATCCATGAATGTTTTCATCGCATGGCACAGGAACAATAATCTTATATATATATAGATATATATATATAAAGTGCGAATAATGCATTGTAACAAATAATGAGGTCAATGACAAACAATGAAGCTGGGCCAGTCCTTTATCATCGTAGTCGTCGTCATCATCGTCGTCATCGTCATCATTGTAATCATTATCGTTAACATTATCATTATCATCAGCATTATAATCATCATCGTGTCCATCACCATTATCATCAGGACTATAATCATCGTCATCATCATCATCGTCATAGCCATAGAAATCATCATCATCGTCATTGGCATCATCATCATTATCATCATCGTCATCCTAAGTATGATCATCATTATTGTCATCATAAGTATGATCGTCATCATCCTAGTCATCGTCAGCATTGTAATCATCATGATTATTTTTATCAGCATTATCATTATCATCGTCATCGTGGTCACCGTCATCATCATAATCCTTGAATAATTTAAGTGCATAGTAAGAAATAATTATGTCAGTTGCAGAGAATGTCTTTCATCCTCATCGAAGTAGTCGTCGTCTTCGTTGTCGTGATTATCTCACCATCATCGACGTCATGATCGTCTTCATCATCACCATCATCATCATCGTTATTATCACGAACATGATTATGATCTTCATAATCATCATCCTCGTCATCAACATCATTATCATTATCATCACTATTAGCATCGTAATCGTCATCATGTTCCCTATTCGAGTTTCTCTTTGTTATTCTTGGTCCCCTTCTTCGCCATGGTGGCAGTAAGTTTATACAGAATCCCTGAATCTATACAAGGAATTGAAGTAGCTCATACACAGCTATTTGCAATATTCTGTAATTCCACCTTTATTGTCGAGACGGCACCTGATTGATGAATTACAACTGTCTTACTTACCTTAACAGGGAAGTTTATTTCAATGATAGAAGACATGGGTGTAGTTTACTGACTACTTCTGTGTAATTACTTCGTCATGATGCACCCATCGTCGTAGTTATTTAACAGTTAATGTCAGCAGTTATCCATACATGTCTCTTAACACCCCGCCCCCCCCCCCCCATTTCTTAAATCAATCCTTTTAATGTTACATGTTTGTTATAGTATCCAGAAGCCATGAGTTGTTAACCCTTAGTCTCGGTATTATGGATATCGCAATTTTTTCGGCCTTGATTCCATTATAAATACCGTAAATCTGGGAGAAATGTGGCTTTCCTGTCTACCCCCGGGATTGAACCCGGACAACAAGGAGTTCGTCACACGGTCTCCGCGCAATCCGGTTTAGCCGACTACGCTAGAGAGCCGGGCATTAATGTTCTATAGAACGCTTTAACTTTTCGTTCCATGTCTTCCGAAACTCTCTAGCTCGAATGTCATATGTTACAACTGAATAAACAGTATTATTATCTCAGTATCTCGGTGACCGTGCTTCTCCTGTCTTGTTATGCCACTTATACAATGTCGCTCACTTCCTTCCTTTCTTTTCATTCCTGTGTTCGTGCGTGTCTATACGCGCGTTACTGATTTTTGCTTCACATACTAAACTATGAACAAAACGGATAACAGAAAACTTAAAGTCATTGATAATATTTTTATGTAGATAAACATGTGATACAAACTTTCTGTGTGACTATTGTCATATGCACCGGTTAGTAACTATGTTTTTGTGTATAGTATAGAATACAAGAGATATGTTTGTTTTAAATTATTTTGCACAGGTGGCAGTTTTAATGCATTCAGTAATAATTGTATGTATTGCCCATCTAGAGAAATTCATACATAGTTATTAAATCGGGATATCTTTTAGTGTGTCTAAAAATGGCTCTTGTTTTGCATTTCCATAGGCCATCATTGAATGACGATATAAGAGTGAGAGTGAAAAGCTGAGCTCTCAAGACTACAAGGAACATGTCATTCCTGCATTAGGAGTACAGAATACACTACACTATGTCTTCTGTCACTGAGACCAACTTCCCTGTTAAGGTAAGTAGGTCATTTGCGATTAATTAAGCAGGTGCCGTTTCGACAATAAAGGTGAAAGTAAAGAATATTGCAAATAGCTGTGTGTGAGCTACTTTAAATCCACCTATCGATTCATGGATTCTGTATAGACCTACTGCGCCTGAATAAGCAGGCCGTGGGAGACGACTAATTGGGAGTGTTTCCTTCAAAAGCAAAGTGCATCTGTCCAAGAGGCAAGAAACCAACAGACTGTATACAAATAAGCCATACGTGAAAAACAGATGTTCACGCAGAACTCAAGTTCTCAGGAGTGGATGAACAATCAGAATCTTCCCCTACTGTTTACATCTAGAGAAGCTCAACATTACAAAAATAGGTTACTTTGATGATGCCATCAACTCCCAAGCATATATGTGTTTTATTAAAGCGGGCCGGGAAATGTGTGACCTTGTGTGTAAACAAGTGTATTAGTTTAAGGTAGCTACCTGTAATCACCTAATGGTGAACGTATATAAACAGCTAATCGTTAATACTTGTTTGGATAAACTTTATGTTTACCCCTCAAACTTTAACTTACATAAACTAGGTACACGATCTTCAGTTCAGTTAATATGTTCCTCTTTAAGCTGCTTCAGCGACCATTAAAATAGCCACAAAGTTGCTTTGTAGCTTTGTAGTGGTCAAACAGTATAATGTGTTTACTTCGTGCAGTAGCGCTGCCATAAGATAATCATAGGCGTGCTGGAGGGAGGGGGAGTCGGGGTGGGGGCGGAGGGGCACAGCCAACTCATAATTTTCTAGGAGCTGGGAGGTAGCGCGAGAGCGCTTAAGCCTTGTTTAAGTGCACATTATTATGATTACATTTTTTTACTTAACGGCAAAAAAAAAAAAAAAAAAAAACTAACTGAAATAATGGGACATGTATAAAGTAATACTTAAAAGAAGAGTGTGTATAGTTGGGGGGAGGGGGGGTGGAGGGGAGATTGGGAGATTCATTTAGCCTGCTTCATTTTCTTTGTTGATCAGCTTCCCCCTCCCCAACCTCAATAACAACAACATTACTGTAGTGGGGATCTCAGGTATTTAGGCCTTCGGATTCAGGTGCCTATGAGTTCATGAGTAAAGGCGCTATTGCATGTTCCAATATTTACTGTTTCCAGCCTGAGTAAATTCTGTACAGTTTATTCCACAATAAAGAAAACAAAATTATTAAATAAAAAGCGTCAAGTATATGCTAATGATACTCCTGGTTTCGTTGCTTAACATAGTTTAAATCGACATTTAATTATGACACTTACTATATACTTTTGTTTTTAACTGAGCATTTCTACTCTTCTCTTAAATAACCATTTTACAACTCACATTTACTCCTACGGCGGAGATTCAAGCCTGCAGAATAATTGTTCATAGCATTTTAACGACTTCCTGCAAGTAACGGCTTTTTTTTTTCTAAAAAATACTAGGTTAGCTCGATGTGTTTCTGAAGTCTGGCTGTTTTTAGAATCCTGTAAAGATTGAGTTTTAACTCTCAAGTCCGATCCACAGACGTGCAGGTGCTTAAAGCCCAGAAATTTGGTATGCGTAAGTTAGTTACTGTGAGGTTAGCGAAAAGGCTTGTTTCTATCGAAATAACATATCTAGGTGACTGACTAGATTGCAGAGACATGAGCCGTATTTCTTGTAATCGTGTGAAAAGGGCGAATCGTGACCACAGAGGCTAAACGAGAAGGCACATATATTTTATTAGGTATATGGTAACTATAAGTTGTAATGAAAAAGAAAAAAAAATAATCAGCATGATGAGATACACTATACCGATGACAAGTAGAGAAAACAGTAACTTTACAGATAATCCCAGCTCGTTCCAACTTTAAATTGGGTGCCAGGATATGTCTTATGTTTAAAGGTAGGCCGGCGTAACGTTAACATATCATCCACCCATTTCAGAGTCATCTATAAAAACACTGGACTGTCACCACAAATCCTTTGTGGCTGAGTGGGTTTGAGGTATGGTGTCCGCCTCGAGTGCTGGAGGTCCTGGGTTCAAACCCCTGTTATGGCTGGGATTTTTTCCTGTGGACTTTTAGTAATTTCTCCTTGTCTCTGGGTAGTAAGACCGGACCCCTGTGTGTATTCTTGCGCACGTAAAAAAAAATCTCTTGGCATTTGGAAATCGAAAAGATTAGCCTAACGGAGCTGCCCAGGCAAAATTTGAAGTTAAAAATATATTCTAAGTATTTCAGGATCCTCGCCGGAGAAACAAGCTCGTGTACTGCGCTAAGAATCGTTGGACCCAGGCTTGAGTTAGAAGTAGGACGGAGCACTTGTGGGTTACACCCATGTTTCATGATGGCCAACCGTCGAATAAACATAACCATACCCTTTGTGACAAATGGCGAGAAAAGGGTTCTGCAATTTCTTTTCTCACAAATAAACAAATTGACTCTCCCTTGTGGGTTCCAGAGCGCCATACTGTGGGAGGGGGTGGGGGATCAAGAACGGACCCGATGCCTCCCTAACAAGCATGCATGTGAGTCATTGATTCGGGGATTCCTTCAAAGTAGTTGCAGTGCATCTAAAGAGAGGCAATGAACAAACAGTCTATATACAACTAAGTCATGTCTGTAAAACGGTTGCGAACGAAAATCTCAGATCCCTGAACAAAGTGAAAGTTTAGAAACTGAGGAACAGTTAACACTTTCCGTTGGGATTTACAGCCAGCGAAGGCAGACAGACAGACACACATAAATCGACGGATACGATTACATCGTCGGAAAACTGTCTATGTGCAATGCGCACCATATAACGTTTCCTTTTTTTTGTAAACACAGAATCAGAGAATGATCTCGTTGCTCGTGGTCAGTTGTATCATGATTTTCGTCAGGGCCATTGGATAATGTCCAGAAAGCCCTTTAAGCATCTCCTTTGCTCTAATGGTAACAATGATGTTCTTCGTTTTGTTTGTTAAAAAAAAAAAAAAAGACTTTTCAACTTTCTTTCAGTCGATTTGCCTTGTCTGAACTCTTTAATTGTGTATTTTTGTTCTATTCTGAATTTGTCAGTTATCTGCTACTTTAGTTTGTCTTTTGTAACTACGTTATGTTAGTTCTCACCCCTCCCCTTCCACACACACACACACACACACATACACACACACACATATATACACACACGCACACATACACACATATTTTTGTCTCATCAGTTAGTTCGGCTACTAGTTAGTATTTAAACATTCACTACTGATTTGAATTATATGAGGAATGCAAAGGCATCGTTTAATTTTATTCTCCCTCCCCCTTCCCCCGTCCTCCCCTTTCCCTTCTTATTTGCTTTCCTAATGCAGTAGGAATAGAAATGTGTGTCTTCTAGGGAGGTAGCTGTTCAGTTTCTTTGTTGTAGAAATGTTCTCCCTTATAAAGATAGAGTCGGGAGATGTGCACCAGCGTCATTGCACACGGTTATAAACCAGTAAGGACAGCTGATAAAAAACTGTCCGTCTGTGTCGCCGTCCCCACGTAACTCCGTAGCTACAGCGACATTCCGCCATTTACCCCAAGGTGTAAACTCTGGTACCCATTACATAGAGGTTGGGTGAACCCCGGGAACCGCCTGATTTCGAACACCGGCTGTGAACTGCAGCGAGTCACAGCTGGATTTGAAAGCTAGTCTCGTATCGACTGCGTTAACGCAGAGATGGTAGTTTGTAAGTACAACAGTTCTTTTTACTCGCCTCTATGAATTTTCTTCAGAATAGTTTTTGTTTTTGCATGAATCCTTGTCATGTTTGTTTTTTATACTAATTGCACGATTGTAAGCAGAACAACGCTGCATCAGTTGACACTGGCGCCTAACGTTGATCTCAATGCAGGACATCTTTAGTGTGAGACTTCACCTGACTAACTTGTCCTGGAGTATGATCTCAGTGCAGTACACATTTCGTGTGAGACTTCACCTGACTAACTTGTCCTGGAGTATGATCTCAGTGCAGTACACATTTCGTGTGAGACTTCACCTGACTAACTTGTCCTGGAGTATGATCTCAGTGCAGTACACATTTCGTGTGAGACTTCACCTGACTAACTTGTCCTGGAGTATGATCTCAGTGCAGCACACCTTTCGTGTGAGACTTCACCTGACTAACTTGTCCTTGAGTATGATCTCAGTGCAGCACATCTTTCGTGTGAGACTTCACCTGAGTAACTTGTCCTTGAGTATGATCTCAGTGCAGCACATCTTTCGTGTGAGACTTCACCTGACTAACTTGTCCTTGAGTATGATCTCAGTGCAGCACATCTTTCGTGTGAGACTTCACCTGAGTAACTTGTCCTTGAGTATGATCTCAATGCAGCACACCTTTCGTGTGAGACTTCACCTGACTAACTTGTCCTTGAGTATGATCTCAGTGCAGCACATCTTTCGTGTGAGACTTCACCTGACTAACTTGTCCTTGAGTATGATCTCAATGCAGCATATATTTCGTGTAAGACTTCACCTGAGTAACTTGTCCTTGAGTATGATCTCAATGCAGCACACATTTCGTGTAAGACTTCACCTGAGTAACTTGTCCTTGCGTATGATCTCAATGCAGCACACCTTTCGTGTGAGACTTCACCTGAGTAACTTGTCCTTGAATATGATCTCATTGCAGCACATCTTTCGTGTGATATACCTTGAGTATGTAATTTGACTATTTATGACATCGTGCGAGTTCTTTCTGTGTTTCACAATATCTTTAGACAATAACTTATTTTCTACAGTCTTGCCCAACTTGTAACGAACTATTTAAAAAAAAAAAAGTACTAGTTCACTATAGTTCAAGATAACTTGTATGGGGATTCGTGAACATGTATGTAACTAAGAATTATACTATAAACACCTAGTGATCTGAATTCGAAAATAGAAGAGAGGAAAGACGAACGAGAAGTAGAACTCAACGGGAGTAGGAGGACCAGAAGGAAGGAAAGGGGAGGAGGAGGAGGAGGAAAAGAAGAGAAATAAGAATAAGAAGACGAAGAAGAAGAAGAAGAAGAAGAAGAAGAAGAAGAAGAAGAAGAAGAAGAAGAAGAAGAAGAAGAAGAAGAAGAAGAAGAAGAAGAAGAAGAAGAAGAAGAAGAAGAAGAAGAAGAAGAAGAAGAAGAAGAAGAAAAAGAAGAAGAAAAAGAAAAAAAAAAGAAGAAAAAGAAGAAGAAGAAGAGGTGGCAAGGAAATAGGAGGTGTAGGAGGGAGAAGAAGAAAAAAGGAAAGTGTTAGGAATACATTTTAGAATGTAAATAGACATATGTGAGAAGGGTTTGGGGCATCAGCGATCTAAATTTAAAAGGCTTTTTTCAAGAATACCATGAACTAAAAAACATAATATCCCAGCTGAAAGAGAAATATAAGCCAGAAAAAGAAGAAGGCAACAAACATCACTCTTTTAAAAAATAATCAAGAATTAGCACACTTAGCAATCCCTAAGGATGTTAAAGCATTGCTTATCCAGCGAAACACTGACAAATTTGTGACACGAAATTTTCTGACGAGAAAATGCCGCAGTTGGGAAGAAACTCGACATGGTTATTCTATTCTTGTCCTGATGATACTTAGTTTACACAGTTATCAGACAGTTGCTAAATGCCCAGATAACAGTTATCTGTCTTTCGTCTCGCGATTGTGGATCAGGAGAGCTTTCTTTCTTTTGGAGTATTGTGTAGTTATATAAAGTGGTGTGTGTATATAGGATGTGTGCTTCTAGCAGCTGACCATGGAAAACGATGAAAAAAAGAAGAAATAAGAACAGAAAGCAAGATTGTGGAGGTCTGTCATATAATCCAGTAGGTGAATAATTGATATATTTCAGAAAACAATGACAGTGGTATATATGTGTGTGTGTGTGTTTGTGTGTGTTCATTTCTCAGTCAACAACTTTATCTTAAATTCTCTTCCAAACACACACACACACACACACACACACACACATATATATATATATATATATATATATATATATATATATATATATATATATATATATATATACACACACACAAAACACAGTCCTAACTTAAAAAAATGTACCAATTATTTTGCGCCTGATTGTGCATAAATGAGGCCTGCTAAATCCTAACATCACATTTATTTGTCTGTAGCATCTCTCATTTCTGAGATACAGTCGTGTGTGTGTATTTCAATAATATTAATACAATATATTCTGTATAAGGCGAGGAGAAAGGGAGGAGAAGAAACAAGCTATTGCTTCCTAGTCCCTTACAAAACGAAACTACTTACTTACATTCAGTTTTAGTTTTCAGAAAATTTTCTAAGAACTGTCTTGTATAGATTTTAAAAAAAAATGCATGTATGTTTTTGCGATAGTTGATCTCTCAAACTTCTAGCACAGGATGGCGCCATCTTTACGAAGAGCATAATTTCTTTCACCGGATTTTTTTTCTTCTGTATTGGGGCGAACATACTTTGAAAGAGAGCGGCCATGATGTTGCGGCTAAACTTTCGCCTGCGAATTCGAATGTCGTGAGATCAGGTCCTGACGGAGCGCGATTATTTTGTAGTCTCTGTGGTGTAGCCAGTAGATGCTTATCTGTGGATCAGGCCGTCGTGGGTTTGGGTCCTGTAGGACTTTCAAAAATTACCTTGGCTCCCACTCGACCAAACCTTGAATGGGTACCAGGAGTAGTCATAGGAAGTAAAGTCAACCAGCGTGATATTGACCACATTATCCACTTAGTGCCGATTAGACTAAGGAATATAGGTCTCATCCTACATGTCCATTACGTTTAAAAATTTGAAAAACGAACCTTTTTTTGTTTATTTTATTTTTTTAACATTCTGAACTGAACACTTCAGGCAACGTATCAGTTCTTTGTTGAGATAGGCATACTTTGCTTACTTTAAAGAAAAATTAAGTGACCAGGACAAACTATGTGTTGAACACCTTAAACAGAGGACTTGTGAGGAAAGAAATGTTTAAAAACTGGAACTCTAATGGTTTGGGGAGAACCGGAGAATCACAATGATGACTGTTATGTTTGTATTGTTAGAGCTTAGAGAAATGAAGATAAGTTACCAGGACAAACTATGTGTTGAACACCTTAAACAGAGGACTTGCGAGGAAAGAAATGTTTAAAAACTGGAACTCTAATGGTTTGGGGAGAACCGGGGAATCACAATGATGACTGTTATGTTTGTATTGTCAGAGCTTAGAGAAATGATGGGGGAAAAAAGCAGAACTTGCGTTTGTTCCGACAGTAGAACCGAAAGCAGGTGTGTTCAGTGAAAATAACAAACTTCTTGTCTTCTTCTTCTTCTCTTCTACTTTGTACCTCAGCGAAGTGTCGAGGGCAGATGTAACATTCATTAATGAGCTCTGTCAAGAGCATTATTAAGACTACTGTTCATTTCTGTAAGGCTATTCTTTATGTCATCACTCCATCTTTTAAGA
>CAJHNH020001581.1:122500-158507 GCA_905116865.2 Candidula unifasciata | reverse complement strand
TTCAAGATCTGAACAGTCCGGGTAAATATTTAACATCACAACAAAAAGGAAAAGCCCCCATGGCCGCCACCATCCTCAACGGACAGACAAGGTATTGATTGGCACTCATAGAAAGAAGTAGAAGGACAGAAGGACACAACCCTGAACAGTCATCGAAGAGTTTCTGTAATGAAAGTATTGAATGAACAAAATAGATTGCTTCAACAAAAAGATGGCATCAACAAAAAGATTCCCTGAACGAAGAGATTGCGCGAACACAGCGACTGCATAAACAGATAAATAGTATAAACAGATAAATAGTATAAAAAGGTAAATAGTATAAACAGGTAAATTGCATAAATAGATAAATTGTATAAACAGATAAATAGTATAAACAGATAAATAGTATAAAAAGGTAAATAGTATAAACAGGTAAATTGCATAAATAGATAAATTGTATAAACAGATAAATTGCATGGTCAGAGATGTTAGATGAAGAAAGATACTGCATGAAGATTTAGACAGCATTACAGACAGTTTGGATGAACAGATAGACTACCTGAATATAGAGACCGCATAAATAGATAGATTGCATAAACAGATAGATTGTATCAAGAAAACGATTGCGAGAATTAGAGAACATGGTCACCCGGTACATTCGCAACCAGAAGTCAACCAGTGCACTTCTGACAACCCTCATGGGAAACATCCGCAATGTGGAAACTGCTTGTCTCATAAACAGTCATTGTTGCTGTTTCTAACAATAGGCAGGTAAATCGTGTCGTTGTCGAAACAACAGCGGCTGGATGCCAACCCGATGCCAGCCCGATGACAACCACCTGAGATGACTTGAGAGCCACATGAAAAACAAATTGAACATTGTCTATTAGCGGTTCTTTGCTGAGGTAGATGTCAGAGGTAAAGCTAGTGCCGGGGAAAGTATTGACTCGGGGGACGGTAGAGCTGGAGGGATGGATGCTCAGGTATGGGCCCTAGCAATGGGAGAGACGTGGTAGGTCCCGTCATCGTAGTCATCATTATCGTCTTTTTGATTAGTGAAGAATAACATCGCATCACTCTATGCAGATCCATAGATGCGCCGATCTTGTCATCAGTAGCTCTACAGCAGTAACACGACTGATCTCGCCCGTTCTGTGTTGATTAACCAGACAGACGCCTTGTTCCCTTGGTGAAGTGTTCACATCTGGCTACCCCAGGTCACAACTCTAAGTCGCCTCAGCCTGGACAGGGATACCGCGTCCTGCCTGCTTGCTGTGATCTTCTCTGCCACATGCAGCTCGCATTGCAGGACAGGTGAATCACACTGACCGGTTTCTTCCACATTTTTACTTTCTTTCATTTGGTTTAAACTGTATTTTTTCATATAATAATAAATGTCTTGTAAAATTCTATTTGGGAGTTATTTAATTTTTTTTTTAATTTTAAATTGGCATGGTAATCCGTTATTTATCAACCTATTTTAATAATTCATTCACCCATTTGTTATAAATGGTAAAATTGTGAAAATCTAGTCCATCTTGTAACTTACTTGAGACATTAATTTTCATTGGTCAATTTTGCTAACCACTGTCGAGTTTCAACCAGTCGGAGAAGGTCTTACAGAAATGTAAACAAACAATAGCTGATATGTTTGAGTTTCCTGGGTTTTTTTTTTTTAAGTTTGATTGCTTACGTTGTATTTTATTAACATCATATGTGTGTCACAATAATAAGTATGGATAAGAAGAGGCGTGCAGGTCGTCATAAGAAAAGGACATTTAGTGGTAAAAGGTATACCAAGGCAGCTGTTACTGCTGTATGGGGACAAGTTACTGCTATGCGAGGACAAGTTACTGTTATGTGGGGACAAGTTACTGCTATGTGGGGGCAACTTACTGTTATGTGGGGACAACTTACTGCTATGTGGGGACAAGTTACTGCTATGTGGGGACAAGTTACTGCTATGCGAGGACAAGTTACTGTTATGTGGGGACAAGTTACTCTTATAGCGAGGACAAGTTACTGCTATGTGGGGACAAGTTACTGCTATAGCGAGGACAAGTTACTGCTATGTGGGGGCAACTTACTGTTATGTGGGGACAAGTTACTGTTATGTGGGGACAAGTTACTGCTATGTGGGGGCAACTTACTGTTATGTGGGGACAAGTTACTGCTATGTGGGGACAAGTTACTGCTATGCGAGGACAAGTTACTGTTATGTGGGAACAAGTTACTGCTATGTGGGGGCAACTTACTGTTATGTGGGGACAAGTTACTGCTATGTGGGGACAAGTTACTGCTATAGCGAGGACAAGTTACTGCTATGTGAGGACAAGTTACTCTTATAGCGAGGACAAGTTACTGCTATGTGACGACAAGTTACTGTTATAGCGAGGACAAGTTACTGTTATGTGGGGACAAGTTACTGCTATGCGAGGACAAGTTACTGTTATGTGGGGACAAGTTACTGCTATAGCGAGGACAAGTTACTGCTATGCGAGGACAAGTTACTGTTATGTGGGGACAAGTTACTGCTATGTGGGGGCAAGTTACTGCTATGTGGGGACAAGTTACTGCTATGTGGGACAAGTTACTGTTATGTGGGGACAAGTTACTGTTATGTGGGGACAAGTTACTGGTATGTGGGGACAAGTTACTGCTATGTGGGGACAAGTTACTACTATGCGGGGACAAGTTTCTACTATGCGGGGACAAGTTACTGTTATGTGGGGACAGGTTACTGTTATGTGGGGACATGTTACTGCTATGTGGGGACAAGTTACTGTTATGTAAGGACAAGTTACTGCTATGTAAGGACAAGTTACTGCTATGTGGGGACAAGTTACTGCTATGTGGGGACAAGTTACTGGTTCCACATGACAGCACGCAGGTGTTATCCACAGCCCCTGACTTCTAGTGATACTTCTACTGTGGTGAGTCATTCAGACATTAACAGATCATCATCATTTGAGAAGCTTTCCAGCTATTATTACTGTGGATACTGGTGATTAAACTTGTATTAGGCTCCACTCGCTAGCTCAGTTGGTTAAACCTGTCTGCCAGGCGACCATGTGACGAACTGTTTATGGTCCAGGTTCACGCCCGGCTGTAGGCAGAAACGCTATATTTCTCCTAGGTTTACTATATCAATCAGGGAATCAAGGCCGAAGAGTGGCGATATCAATAGTACCGAGTCAAAGGGTTAACAACTCGTGGTTTCTGGATATGGGGGAGGGGGAGAGGGGGAGGGAGGGGGGGGGGGTCCTTGTATTAGTTGCCTCAGACTGTTTGATATCCACAGTCTAATTTCTTTTATTCAGCTGTTTCCATGCCAACAGTGTTTTGTCCACAGTGATAATATATTTACAGTCTCTGAACAAATGTCTGGCATTAGCTCACAGTTTGAGTTGCACTGCACCGTGTGCACACACCTTCTAATGTTTTTTTGTTTTTTTTTTAGGATACATTTTTGCAGTTCCAGTTTGCCATGTATGGCATTGGCTGTCACGACCAGAAAAATCACCAGTTTTTGGCAGCCACGAATATATCGCAGCCAGTTTCTGGAATATAGCTCAGGGTTGAAATACTAAAACAAATGAGTAATAAGATCTGTGTACAGTATTTCCGCTTTTCGTCGATTTGATCAGAGCAGCTAAAGAAGGAAATACAATAAACATGAAGACACAAAGAGCAAGACAAAGGGTTCAGACAGCTGGGGAATGTCCTGAAGATAACTCTTATGCAACAGAAGCTTATTAGGTAAAGGATTACTGTGAGAACCAGCTTGGTAAGTTGGTTGTGTGCGTGTGTTTTTTTTTTTTTTTTTCTCAAAATCAACTTTCTTACATTTTTAACAGCGTTAGTTACACTATCTCAAAACGTTACACGCGTATTGTCTCTATACATGTCAGTAACGTAGGAATATATCACTGAAACTTACTGAACTAACACAAAAACAGCATCCTGAATAAATTATGAGTTTTTGTCATTCATGATAACCCCTACTCCCATTTGTTTGAAAAAAAAATTGTACCACATAAATGAACAGAACTTTTAAACAGTAGCTTTAGGTGAAAAGTAATTAGTTCATAAAGTGTGTAACATAATGTAAAATTGTGTATGCACATTTTCATTAAGGGATCTTTATTAGTTTTTGAAATATCTTGATAAATGTTGAGAACAATTTTTGCTATTTCTCGTATCAAATTTGGCATTTTCAACCAGTATCCATAAAAATATATTGATGCTAGCCACTACAATTAATTTTTCTCCAATCTTCAACTAGTATGTACCTACAGAATTGCCTTGAACACATGTTTAGGTCGGCTCAAAGATACAGGTTGAGCGAATTATCAGTGATGTGTTTAATGAGAGGAGAGAATCCATGCATGTCTGCCGAACGTTTGCCTGGATTTTCTTGAGCATTTTTATTGAATATCTTCATCCTCATCCTCATGATCATCACGATGACCTTCTTCTGCCAACAAGGCAATTCGTTAGGAATGATTCCCTCGAAGTTACGGAGTGCTCTGCTTATAGGCGAGCAACCAACAGTCTGCATACCCAAACCAGATATGTAAAACTGATTTACACACAAACCCAAATTCTAGAATCAGAGCAAAGTTTTCCGGCAGAGTTTACCGGCTATGAAGGCTTAGTCGAAGGCAAATAAGAAGAAGAAGAAGAAGAAGAAGAAGAAGAAGAAGAAGAAGAAGAAGAAGAAGAGGCAGAAGAAGAAGAAGAAGAAGAAGAAGAAGAAGAAGAAGAAGAAGAAGAAGAAGAAGAAGAAGAAGAAGAAGAAGAAGAAGAAGAAGAAGAAGAAGAAGAAGAAGAAGAAGAAGAAGAAGAAGAAGAAGAAAACAAACTTTTCTATGTCATAGATTCTCTTTTTTTTTTCTCTTAAATTATCTTTTACCACATCTCACATCGCTTATCACTTTATCGTCGTTTACGACACTTAGTATCTTCATCTCAAAGATTCTCAGATAATTCTCTTTTATTCTTCATTATCCGATGTATTGTCGTTTACGACACAATCACCTTTTCAACGCAATATCACACGCTCTTCTGGTTTCCATCGAAAGAAAAGATAAAATATATGCAACAACAAACACGCGGACATATTTTCCCATAAGACCATTTCAAAAGAAAATAGACCATCACCCACATCGAGGGATCAAGTGTGAACCCTTCTTTCTCAGCTCTCGTGACGCAGCCAGATTCAACCCTCGATCTACCCTCGGAGTTTCCGAGCAGAAGACATAAGTGAGAAATTAACCTTTCCACGGGAGAGTTCCCCACTGATTATTTTTCTTTGTTGTCCCCACGTCATAAATGTCCCGTTGTAGCTGCGAACTTTACGGGTGTGAGTTCAAGATGGAGGCATGGCCTTTGATATGAGAGCGTGATTTATTTGTGGCCGCGTTAGATATCATTAAGAATTAAATCTTCTGGGATGGAAACAATCGGGCCCTGCTGGCTTCAAAGTCGCGTGTGGGGTCCCTGACTTCAGCATCGCCTCTGTGTTTCTATCTTTGTTTCCTCTCGGGTGAATTTGGGTAGCTTTTCTGTCTTTATAGTCTTTTGTCTATGTATGCGTGTATGTAATTTGTTGCCCAGTTCTGTTGTCCTCTTCCCACAAACACACACGCACATATACACACATCACATTCGGATATACATACCATAGAATCATCGCTATATGGTCTGATATGTATATTGTGTTGTGTTTCTCCCTTTCTCTTTAACTATATACATGTATATATAAATATATTGTGCTGACTATGTTATGTTTCTCTCTCTCTCTCTCTCTCTCTCTCTCTCTCTCTCTCTCTCTCTCTCTCTCTCTCTCTCTCTCACACTTTCTCTCTCTCCCCATCGTGAGCTCTCGTTTATTATCTTTCTCGCTCTAGGCCGTACTCTCTCTCTAGGCCATTCTCTCTCTCTCTCTCTCTCTCTCTCTCTCTCTCTCTCTCTCTCTCTCTCTCTCTCTCTCTCTCTCTCTCTTTCTTTCTCTTTTCTCTCATGCGAGCTCCTCGCTCAAAATCCTTCGCTTTCTTTTTCTGTCAGGAAGCCGTGGTCTAGTGGTGGAGTCTTAGAAATAAAAGGTGGCCGGAGAGATGCCGACCATATCACACACCACGTGTCGACTGGCTGTGAAAAACAGGTCAAGCCCTATGTGTCTCATATGTCTGAAGGCGTAGAAAATGTGTGTGTGTGTGTGTGTGTGTGTTTATCACTATAAGGACGAAGTCTTTAACTTCTTTTTTAGAAGAAGGATGCAAACTTGTCCGATTGTGTCTTCTGGTTGAGTCATCCATGACTTCCCTATTATTATTCCCTTAACAGCGCCCAGAGCATCAACAGTCTACTACGCCAAGACACATCCGCCAAAACTTGACACAGTCTACAACGCCAAGACACATCCGTCAAAACTTGACACAGTCTACTACGCCAAGACACATCCGCCAAAACTTGACACAGTCTACTACGCCAAGACACATCCGCTAAAACTTGACACAGTCTACTACGCCAAGACACATCCGCCAAAACTTGACACAGTCTACTACGCCATGACACATCCGCCAAAACTTGACACAGTCTACTACGCCAAGACACATCCGCCAAAACTTGACACAGTCTACTACGCCAAGACACATCCGCCAAAACTTGACACAGTCTACTACGCCAAGACACATCCGCCAAAACTTGACACAGTCTACTACGCCAAGACACATCCGCCAAAACTTGACACTGTCTACGAAATGTAAGTAAAAGCGAGTAGAGGACTCCCTTCCACGCATTCAGGCATATTGGGCATAGTTGTAGACCTGTTGTTTATAGATCAATCAGCACTTGGTGGTTAATATGGTCAACGTCACACCGACCGCCTTTACTTCCAAAACGTTACTTGGTACCAATTTAAAGCAATGTTGACATGTGACTATAAAATATAGCGACCAGAAACATCTACTCGAATATACCAACACGTGAAACAACCAACATTGTACTGCAGCAAGAAAAATGCGAATAGAACTTAAAAAAAAAAAAAAAAACCTACAATGTTTAGTTCTTGTTACAGCTAGCAAGATGGAGTCACCCAGACACAAATCGGCCATGTTGGGTATTTCTTTTTTACCTCTGGCGGCCATGTTAACTACAGCCCTACCGGAAGTCAGCTAAATGGATGGTAATGTAATGGTCTGTTTCCGGTTGCTAGGGGGAAGTAATCACATCAAGTGTTTTGTGTAGCTACATGTCCGTGCTTTTGTCCGCGCTTTGTGGGCCGGTTTCTGTATGTGGATGTGTGTATGTGCGTGCGCATGTGTGTATATGTGTATGTGTATGATATGTTTAGCGTGAAATTGTTTATGTGTGACTGGGAAATTCCAGCTTCGGGTTTCATTTAGGTTGGGGGGCAAGTAATAATGAATGGTTTGTTGTGACGATACATAAAATACACACATAAACACACACAATGCAACACATACACGTGCGCGTGGACATACATTATTATCATCATCATCGTGAAATGGTTTTACGTCGGGAAGATTCATGGCGTAGACAACACAACATAAAGCTTAAAGTTGAGAGGATGGACTTCATAGCACTGCATTTTATCCCATTTGGCGATATCTGTCTACAGGGAGCGTCACACAAAGCACGAGCTTCATAGATCCGGTGACGATCCACATGATCTCCATAAAAATTGCGCTGGTGAACAGAATGTAACAACCATTAAACGAATCCACAACATTCAGAGCATAAAGCGAACGTTTTGAACACTTCGCCAAGGAGAATCGATCTAAAAACAAACAACATAAACAAGCATACAATACAACATGCAGACACACATCGCGTACGTGCTAGATTACTATTCTCATCGACAAGCCGAGTGCAGGATCACGCCGACCGCCTTTACTTCCCAAGACACTACCTAGTACCTGTGTTAGGTAGGATAGGTCGACCTGGAACTAGGGTCGGTTTATTTTTCTCCTTCATCTTCTCAGCGTTTACCGGCTGTAAACTCAGGCGAAAAGTTTTGGTTGTTCGTCCATTTCTAGACTTTGGTCCAATTTCAGAAATAGGGTGCTGCGTACACATCGGTTTTACGTGTCTAATGTATTGAATGCAGGCTGTTCGTCTCTCACGTTTCACCAAATACACTCTGACATGGACAGAAATTGCCCTAATTAATCGCTGTATGGGAATATGAGTAAGCAAGGCACACCACAACTTCTTACCGTCCCACTACCATCCCCCACCACTTCCCCTCCCACCACCATCCCTTCCCCTCCCACCACCATCCCTTCCCCTCCCACCACCATCCCTTCCCGTCCCACCACCATCACCCCACCCCTTCCCGTCCCATCACCATCCCCCACCCCTTCCCGTCCCATCACCATCCCCCACCCCTTCCCGTCCCACCACCATCACCCCACCCCTTCCCGTTCCATCACCATCCCCCACCCCTTCCCGTCCCATCACCATCCCCTCACCCCTTCCCCTCCCATCACCATTACCCACCCCTTCCCCCCCCCATCACCATTACCCACCCCTTCCCGTCACACCACCATCCCCCACCCCTTCCCGTCCCACCACCACCCCCCCACCCCTTCCCGCCCATCACCATCCCCACCCCTTCCCGTCCCATCACCACCCCCACCCCTTCCCGTTACATCACCATCCCACACCCCTTCCCGTCCCACCACCATCACCCCACCCCTTCCCGTCCCATCACCATCCCCCACCCCTTCCCGTCCCACCACCATCCCCCACCCCTTCCCGTCCCATCACCATCCTCCACCCCTTCCCGTCCCCCACCCCTTCCCGTCCCACCACCATCCCCCCACCCCTTCCCCTACCACCACCATCCCCCACCCCTTCCCGTCCCACCACCATCCTCCACCCCTTCCCGTCCCCCACCCCTTTCCGTCCCATCACCATCCCCCCACCCCTTCCCGAACCATCACCATCCCCCCACCCCTTCCCGTCCCACCACCATCCCCCACCCCTTCCCGTCCCACCACACACCCCCCCCCCCCCCCCCCCCCCAATTGTGCCTCATAACTCACACGGGAAAGGGTCAGTTTGAAGAAAAAAAAACAACTTTAATAAACACCACAGTGGTCACTTTTACTTCCCAGGAGAGTACCTGGTACCCGTGTGATGCTTGGTCAACCTGGGATCCATTATCAGTTGTGAAGGAAATAAATCCCCATGGCCAGGTATTCAATCCCTAGTCATTCAGATCGGAGGACAAGCGTCTAGCCGATACACTACACCGGTATACTCGCAGAGCAAAGATGGGTGTTATTAAAAAGAGCCTCCTCATACGAACGAAACAAACTATTATATTTTTCTTGGCTTTTTCCACCCACGATGAGGGCTGGCCGAACGGTTGGAACGTTGGGCTCTCAAACAGGAAACCTGGATTCGAACCGTCGGTAAGGCTGGGGATTTTTTTCTGACGGGGGCACAAAAAACACCATCTGCACAGTCTGTGGCAACAGCACTAGCCAAGCGGCCGTAAACCCACAGGCTCAAAGACCCCTCTGCCTACACCATTAGAGTGGGTAATAAAAGCAGTTATTGGTAGTTTTTTCCATCCATACTCAGCGAGTCGTTTCTCCAGGCGTCGATCAGTTCTGTCCACTGAAGCAGCTTCACAACTGCAATATATTTAGTAAATACAATTTGATTTGGCCTACGTCGACAGTGGTCGCTCTACCGAGGGCGTATAAATTACAATTGGTTTTTTAAATCTGATAACAGGCATGGCTGGGTAGAAAGGCAGACTAACTGCAGTTTTGAGCAGGTCATATAAACGTTGCATAACCTTATCTCCCCGAAACGTTAGATGGATATATGGAAACAAATTTACAAACATATTTCCATCTAAGCTTTCGGGAAGACTGACAGACTGACTTACTTTCTACCACACCAGGACATCACACAAGCGATAAACATCCGATGACATAATGTGCCACCATGTGGATGAGTATCACCCGTGGAGAGGTCCCAGAAACCGCTTTCAGCCTTTAGGCCATATTTATGGCTAGGCTATATTGCGACCTCTGGCAAAAGCCAGAGTAGGGCTTCAAATGACGAACAATTTTATCCTAAAAAGGATATAACCGGTTCAAAAGTGTAGTCAGTCAGACTCCCCCCCACCCCCCCCCCCCCCCCAAAAAAAAAAAAAAATCATGACTGTTATCAGATTAAAATCTATTGTATGTCAAGTGTGTACTGGACACAACAAACTCTGCAGCCGTATATATAGGAATTGTAAGACTGGGGATTGAGAGCTTTGCCCATGCAGACAGGCACCACAAAATACTGAACACGTGCTACAGACTTGAACTCTTCTGCATGAAGTAGCGAGCTCTCAGGTTTGGCTGGTTGGCATTCCAGCGGAAACCCAGTTGTGTGGAAGAGTGGAGGACAAGCGTCGAACCACAGACTTCATAGAGGCCAGACGCCTTATCGTCTGAAAACCACTGGCAAAGAGAATAAAAAGAAGGAGAAAAAAAATGCAATGTGACTAGGTTAATTGAATAATCTGATTGTGGTCTGCCCGGCAGCTCTTCGCGCCATCATTTCTATAAATTGAGAATTTCAATCTTCTTTTTCAAACTCATGTTTACCGGGACAGCTTGCCGCGGTCAGCAAATGCCCGCAGAAGTCAGATGTATCGACCGAAAACCGCAAATATCGCAGCCATGCTGTAAACATACACAACGCAATAACATCTTCGGATGAACACAGAAAAATAAACCTATGTTAGATTTTTCTGTTCCAAAACTTCCTCGGCCAGTGGTTCTGATGTGGGAAGGACACAGGCCGCTAGGACAGCTGTGCTAGGACACATGTCCACCCTGATCCTACACAGTTGGGTATCCACTGGAATTCCGACCCACCCAACCCACCTTCTCCCACATGCATGCAGATATCATTTTAGCAGCACAGGTTCCGAATTCTCTGAAGATTGTCCGCCATCGGCAAAACTTGAAGTCCCCGAGCATTGATTTTTTGTACTACGCCTAGAGTATCAGGGAAAGTCTTTGGAAGTAAAGGCGGAAGGCGTGATATTGACCACATCAACCCTGAGTGCCGACTGGTCTATAAAATATATGAGAATTCATTTCCTAGGTCTAGCCCTATATGCCCAATACCCCTGAAGGCGTGGACAATTGCACTTTACTTTTACCTCAAGGTAGACAGGGAAAAACAAGGTTTCCAAGGGCTAAGAATTAGACAGACAAACAGACAGACAGACATTCGAATGCACTAGAATCATCAGACAGGGCTCTGTAACCGGGCGGAATCGATACTGAAACCAGCGAGTATCGAACACACTGACTTGGTCTCGGTAAATGATGTTGAAGAGACCAAACATGCAAATTTCCCTGAGTGTTTTTTCTTGTAACCAGGCCGGTTAATGTCCCCGAGTTGTGTTTTGTGTTCGAATCTTGTACAACAAGTTATGGACACGAGTCAGGCAGGAAGCGACGTTGCACTCAGCATGAATTACATCCATCTATCAGACGATCCTTGCTTCTGACCAGCGCCTCATGAAATCTTGGTCATTGGGAAAAACTGGTTTTATTTGATCGCAAAGTTGAATTGTTTGATTGCAAAGTTGATTTGATGGCGTGGTGTCATTCTGGGGCGGTTTCATTTAGCCAGGGTGGAAGGGTTACATTTATGAGCATTTATGTTAATGATACTATTTGTAACTGGCAAGATATGCTAAATTAACAAAACTAAAATGTCTGCTTTGCTGTCATTATTTCCACCTTGTCTTTCCCGCATCTTCTTATTCATTACCATTAAATGCTTTATCTTCTTTGTTTTCCCATATTCCTATTTCTATGCTATATTTCGGTTGTTGTTCTTGTTATTGTTGTTGTTGTTGTTGTTGCTTTGCGTGCGGCTGCTGCTGATGTTTCTTACTGCTACCACCACCACCACTTCTTTTTCTGCTGCTAGTACTGCTAATCCTACTACTGCGACTACTAATGCTGCTGCTGCTACTGCTGCTGTTTCATGCTGCTATTACAGCCACTGTTAATGTACTACTACCATGCTACCGTTGCTGCTACCACTGGTACTACTAACTGGTGCTACTACTACCGCTGCTAGTACTGCTAATCCTACTACTGCGACTACTAATGCTGCTGCTGCTACTGCTGCTGTTTCATGCTGCTATTACTTCCAATGTCGCTTCTGTTAATTGTACTACTACTGCATGCTACCGTTGCTGCTACAGGCACTGGTATGTAGCTTCTTTTAAAGTGCAACAAAATAACAATAATAATAATTTTATCGGTGCTACTACAACTTTCATTTCTTTACGCTGCTATTGCCTTTCGCATTTGAGGTCTTCACATTGGCTTCCTGCTGTGGAACCTGGTAGACGCCTTGCTGCTGTTTCATGACGCGGTTGCTTATGTATATACTTCTTTTTGCTCCTTTCGTTCTTCCTGCCTTATAGTAATAGACACGGAAGACATTCAGTACTAACACCAAACACTACTCAATGAAATAGCAATACAATTTGTTGCCATAATTATAACCTATATTGACAAGGACGAAGCTAACTCCCTAGTTAGAAGTTGAACATGGCCAATTTGAGTCGAACAAACGAACGATCCAGCCCTACCCCACCGACTTCAGTCTGGGGACCCAAATATAACCTAACGGTTGAACGGGCATTCTGGGACGTACACGGATGTTCCTCATTACAATGCTAGCACTTTGCGTCACTGGTTAAACTTCACACACACACATACACACAACCACACGCACGCACGCCCACAAACACACACTTACACACAACCTCACACACGGACACACACACACACAACCCCCAAACACTTGGTGTCCACTGGAATGCCACCCAGCTAGCCCCGAACCACTCTTCTGAATCTGGAGTAACAGACTGTGTGTAAAGTAACAGTCTGTATGTGGGGTAACAGACTGTATGTGGAGTAACAGACGGTGTGTGGAATAACAGACTGTGTGTGGAGTAACAGACTGTATGTGGAGTAACAGACTGTATGTGAATTAACAAACTGTATGTGGGGTAACAGACTGTATGTGGAGTAACAGACGGTGTGTGGAATAACAGATTGTGTGTGGAGTAACAGACTGTATGTGGAGTAACAGACTGTATGTGGAGTAACAGACTGTATGTGGAGTAACAGACTGTATGTCGAGTAACAGACTGTATGTCGAGTAACAGACTGTATGTGGAGTAACAGACTGTATGTGGAGTAAAAGACTGTATGTGGAGTAACAGACTGTATGTGGAGTAACAGACTGTATGTGGAGTAACAGACTGTATGTCGAGTAACAGACTGTATGTGGAGTAACAGACTGTATGTGGAGTAAAAGACTGTATGTGGAGTAACAGAGTGTATGTCGAGTAACAGACTGTATGTCGAGTAACAGACTGTATGTGGAGTAACAGACTGTATGTGGAGTAAAAGACTGTATGTGGAGTAACAGACTGTATGTGGAGTAACAGACTGTATGTGGAGTAACAGACTGTATGTCGAGTAACAGACTGTATGTGGAGTAACAGACTGTATGTGGAGTAACAGACTGTATGTGGAGTAACAGACTGTATGTCGAGTAACAGACTGTATGTGGAGTAACAGACTGTATGTGGAGTAAAAGACTGTATGTGGAGTAACAGAGTGTATGTGGAGTAACAGACTGTATGTGGAGTAACAGACTGTATGTGGAGTAACAGAGTTTATGTGGAGTAACAGACTGTATGTGGAGTAAGAGACTGTATGTGGACTAACAGACTGTATGTGGATTAACAGACTGTATGTGGAGTAATAGAGTGTATGTGGAGTAACAGACTGTATGTGGAGTAACAGAGTGTATGTGGAGTAACAGACTGTATGTGGAGTAACAGAGTGTATGTGGAGTAACAGACTCAATGTGGAGTAACAGATTGTATGTGGAGTAACAGACTGTATGTGGACCAACAGACTGTATGTGGACCAACAGACTGTATGTGGATTAACAAACTGTATGTGGAGTAACAGACTGTATTTGGAGTAACAGACTGTATGTCGAGTAACAGACTGTATGTGGAGTAACAGACTGTATGTGGAGTAAAAGACTGTATGTGGAGTAACAGAGTGTATGTGGAGTAACAGACTGTATGTGGAGTAACAGACTGTATGTGGAGTAACAGAGTTTATGTGGAGTAACAGACTGTATGTGGAGTAAGAGACTGTATGTGGACTAACAGACTGTATGTGGATTAACAGACTGTATGTGGAGTAACAGAGTGTATGTGGAGTAACAGACTGTATGTGGAGTAACAGAGTGTATGTGGAGTAACAGACTGTATGTGGAGTAACAGAGTGTATTTGGAGTAACAGACTCAATGTGGAGTAACAGACTGTATGTGGAGTAACAGACTGTATGTGGACCAACAGACTGTATGTGGACCAACAGACTGTATGTGGATTAACAGACTTATGTGGAGTAACAGAGTGTATGTGGACTAACAGACTGTATGTGGAGTAACAGAGTGTATGTGGAGTAACAGAGTGTATGTGAAGTAACAGACTGTATGTGAAGTAACAGTGTGTATGGGAATAGTATTTGTGGTACATGTTTAGTATTTTATTTTACTTGTCCACGTGGAAAATTTATGAGTTCCTATTGGTGAATTCTTGTACATATAACCACGAAGCCAGTTATTCCTTACGTCCTTCTTAGGACGTTATTTTTTGTTATTTGAAGCCCCACTCTGGCTTTTGCCAGGGGCCGCAATATAGGCAGGTCATCATTATGGCCAAATGTCTGAACGCGGTTTCTGGGACCTCTCCACGGTGATCCTCATCCGCATGGTGGCACTTTGTGTCATCGGGTGTTTATCGCTTGTGTGATGTCCTGGTGGGGTAAAAAGCCAATCCAAAAGCCATGACCAGTTGGCAGTTTAAAACCACTTGGTGTGAGGCTGTTGACTGTGTTTCGAGGGTTGTGCTGTGGGTGAGTCATGTCTGTGCTGCATTGTCTGCTCTGGGTGAGTCATGTCTGTGCTGCATTGTCTGCTCTGGAATTGCCCGTGATGTTGCAGACGTCTGGCATCCAGTGGAGCAGCATGGATTGCTGTCCCGTTCGCTTCAGCATAGGTGTCCGCTTGTTGAGCTGCAACTGCTAATCATTTTCTATTGCTTGCAATACTGCTCGGGCATCAGTCCAAAGAAAAGTAAACATCCCTTTTCACGCCTTAGGCGCATCGGGCGTTTGGAAAAAGTACCCATATTTTCACAATCCAATCAGCACTAGGTGGGTAATGTGTTCAGCTCTACATCGGCCGCCTTTACTCTCCCAGGAGATACACCCTGGTACCCATTTTAGTCCGTGTCGACCTGCAATACCCGTACCATGATACAAATCGACGCAGCCAGCAGTGGGTTTCGATCGCGGTACGTTAGAACTACGAGTCTGACTCGCAACCCCTACGTTACGAACGCCGACGGCATCTGTCAGTATAACCATTTCTGATCAAAGGTAGGAGTTAGCATCATTAGAATATTTTCTCCGAATTATACCAGTGTGTTGGGAGATGAGTAGAAGATAGACTGGCTGGCTCTGCACCACTTGGTGGTCAAATGATGTTTGACAAGTCAGATATTGTGAGAGCCCTTTGGAAAGAGTGAACAGTGCGGAGGCGCAAATACATTATTACAGTCTGAGGTGAATGGCGCTGCGAGAAGTTAACAGGGGATCTGCCCGACGCTCAACACTCAGGGGGAGGTGAGACAAATATACAATCAGCCGGTTGCTGGTGCCATCGGAATCGGAACTCTTTGCTGGCTGCTGAAGATAAGGACAGAACACTTATGGGAGTGTCCCGGGTGCTGTAATGTCGATTCATATTTCAACATTTAACATTTTTACTAAAACTGCCTTCACTGAGTAATATGAAGATTAATATAAAGCAGTAACCATATTGTGTTTATAATTAACTTTTTTGTCCCACTTGGGATAGCTGGGTGTTTTCAGAGAAAGAGAGAGAGAGAAAGAGACAGAAAGAGAGAGAGAGAAAGAGAGAGAAAGAGAGAAAGAGAGAGAGAGAGAAATACAGAGAAAGAGAGAGAAGGAGAGAGAGAGAGAATATCTAATATTTTTACGCCCTTAAATGATGCTGCTCCTCTGTTAATGTATGTCAATGAAACCCTAAAACGAACGTTGAAGAGAGAGGCCAAAAGTGCTGGACTGGATTCGTTCTATGATATTGAATTGACAGTACACAGAGGATGAGGCTGCAAGCTGTGTGTGGCATATCACGGCACACCGGGCAATGATGATGATGATTTATTGATTAGGTTTAGACAAAAAGTAAAAAGGTAAAATGTAAAAAAACAAAACGACACCAACAAAGTTACTGGCCTAGTTATCAGCTGTATGGCAGTGGTGCCGGTACCTTGAGGCTCAGGTCACCTGACCCCCCCCCCCCCCTCCCTCCCACCAAAAAAAACCCCACATGCTCCGTTATGTTTTAGCAAGGCGTTCCAGCCAATTATTTTAAACTATCTGTAGAATTCAGTTGACAGATATTTGTTTCTGCATTTCAAATTATTTCTAATACAGAATTATATTTATTTACTGTTCAACCCGAGTCTATTAGGCACCTGAGTGCCCACCCTCCTCTTTTTAAGTCTTTCAAATAGCATGGCGAGGGCGCTCACCGCCGCCCCTCCCGTTTCTTCTTCTTCTTCTTCTTCTTCTTCTTCTTCTTCTTCTTCTTCTTCTTCTTCTTCTTCTTCTTCTTCTTCTTCTTCTTCTTCTTCTTCTTCTTCTTCTTCTTCTTCTTCTTCTTCTTCTTCTTCTTCTTCTTCTTCTTCTTCTTCTTCTTTTTTTTTCTTTTTTTCTTTTTTCTTTCTTCTTCTTCTTCTTCTTCTTCTTCTTCTTCTTCTTCTTCTTCTTCTTCTTCTTCTTCTTCTTCTTCTTCTTCTTCTTCTTCTTTCTTCTTCTTCTTCTTCTTCTTCTTCTTCTTCTTCTTCTTCTTCTTCTTTCTTCTTCTTCTTCTTCTTCTTCTTCTTCTTCTTCTTCTTCTTCTTCTTCTTCTTCTTCTTCTTCTTCTTCTTCTTCTTCTTCTTCTTCTTCTTCTTCTTCTTCTTCTTCTTCTTCTTCTTCTTCTTCTTCTTCTTCTTCTTCTTCTTCTTCTTCTTCTTCTTTACGTCCTCTTTTGCCGCTTCGAGTGTCAAGGGAGATATAAGATCCTTTTTCGTGCTCTTCTGGCTGCTTCAACCATAGGGGGGCTGTAGAGTTTCTCTGTTATCTTCGCATAGTGTTCTTGGTCTACCTCTTGCTCTACGTCCCTTTCCTCTTTTAGTATATGCCTTGTATGGTATAGCATCAGAAGGCAGTCTCTCTAGGTGGGCAAACCATTTGATCTGCTGTCTTTCTATGTAATTTAGAATTGTTTCTGCGCCAACTTTATCTTGTATGACATCTTTCCTGGTTTTATCTTTTCTGGTCACTCCTAGTCTTTCTCAGACACATCATTTCTATGGTTACTAATGTTCTTGTATGTTTTGTTGTGAGTGACCACGTCTGGCACTGGTAGCATAGGGTGGGAATAAATATGCTTTGTATGAGATGTCTCTTTGTGCTGGTGTGGATTGTTTTATGCTGTTAGAGAAAGGGGCAAAGGGGGGGGGGGGAGGACCTAGCTGTCCCAATACTTGGACTGCTTTACTGCATTAAATGTCAATTTCTTTATCTAATTTACCATTTTCAGTAGGGCTGTAGCGAATATTCGCTTCGTATTCGCTTCGGGGCCGAATAGTGGACCTAATAACTATTGGGTATTTGGCCGAATAGTTGCGGTCGGGCCGAGTACGAATAGTGGTTACCTTACACCCGTTCATGGACTGGTAAAAAATAAACATGTCAAGATTTCCCACCTTGGTTCAGACTGTCCAGCGTTATCTTTGTGCACCACCTACGAACGCACCAAGTGAACGTCTGTTTAGTACAGCTGGAAATACCTTCAGTGAGACAAGAAGCTGCCTTAATGCTGACATCATTGAACGATTTTTTGGGTGTGGAAAGCTAATGCCGCTTTCATGGATTAATTAAGCTGTCAGTGACAATTTACAAGTTTAGTTACTTGTTATAAAACTAAGAATACTTTCACTCCTATGTATTAGTTACCACAGACTGACTGACTGAAGAATGCAAAACATGAAATGTATTTAAATGTTTACTATTTTGTACTACATTTTGTGAAGTAAAATGTCAGCGTACATTTGACATTATGGATGTTTTCTTTTTAGATCTATTTTATACACGAAAGTGAAGAATGGGCCTCAGTTTGAATAGTGGGAAGACAGAAGTAATGGTGGTATCAAAGAAAATAATAACTCCTAAATGTTTAATAAAAGTCAATGGTTTTATTTTGGGACAAGTAAGGAAATTTAAGTATCTGGGCACATGGATAACTTCAGATGGAAGATGCATTACTGAAATAAGAAACATAATAGGACAGGCACAATCTGCATTTTATAAAATGAAAAACATCTTATGCAATATTTCTTTGTCATTGAAGGTTAGAAAAAGAATTCTTGCTTGCTACATACATCCAGTTTTAACAAACGGCTGAAAGTCCTGGACAATCGGTAGGCAGGCCAAACAATTTCTTGAAACCTCAGAGATGTGGTATTACAGAACAAAGCTTCAAATACCCTGGATAGTGAACGAACATCGAACCGAGGCGAGCGGTGATCACTACAAGAAGGCTGGTGAACGAACATCGAACCGAGGCGAGCGGTGCTAACTACAAGAAGGCTGGTGAACGAACATCGAACCGAGGCGAGCGGTGCTAACTACAAGAAGGCTGGTGAACGAACATCGAACTAGGGCGAGCGGTGCTCACTACAATAAGATTAGTGAACGAACATCGAACTGGGGCGAGCGGTGCTAACTACAAGAAGGCTGGTGAACGAACATCGAACCGAGGCGAGCGGTGCTAACTACAAGAAGGCTGGTGAACGAACATCGAACTAGGGCGAGCGGTGCTCACTACAATAAGATTAGTGAACGAACATCGAACTAGGGCGAGCGGTGCTCACTACAAGAAGACTGGTGAACGAACATCGAACCGAGGCGAGCGGTGCTAACTACAAGAAGGCTGGTGAACGAACATCGAACTGGGGCGAGCGGTGCTCACTACAATAAGATTAGTGAACGAACATCAAACTAGGGCGAGCGGTGCTAACTACAAGAAGGCTGGTGAACGAACATCGAACTAGGGCGAGCGGTGCTCACTACAATAAGATTAGTGAACGAACATCGAACTAGGGCGAGCGGTGCTAACTACAAGAAGGCTGGTGAACGAGCATCGAACTAGGGCGAGCGGTGCTAACTACAAGAAGGCTGGTGAACGAACATCGAACCGAGGCGAGCGGTGCTAACTACAAGAAGGCTGGTGAACGAACATCGAACTAGGGCGAGCGGTGCTCACTACAATAAGATTAGTGAACGAACATCGAACTGGGGCGAGCGGTGCTCACTACAAGAAGACTGGTGAACGAACATCGAACTGAGGCGAGCGGTGCTCACTACAAGAAGACTGGTGAACGAACATCGAACTGAGGCGAGCGGTGCTCACTACAAGAAGACTGGTGAACGAACATCGAACCGAGGCGAGTGGTGCACAGAGATGTGGTATTACAGAACAATGCTTAAAATACCCTGGGATAAAAAATAAAAAAAAAGCAACCAAAAAGTCTGGATAGAGGCGGGAGCCCGAAGACAACTTCTCACAGACATCAGAAGGAGACAGTCCTCATTTTTCGGTCATGTTATAAGATGAGGGAAAATGGAACATGTGGTGACCACTGGAAAGATCTGTGGAAGGAGGGATAGAGGAAGAGAAGATACTTGACAGTCTTGTTGCATGGCATTGAGGTGTGTCAGCACACGAACTAATACACGCTGCAGGAGATCGCAGATTGTGGCGAGGCATAATCGCCCATACCAGTCGGCAAAGCATCTGATGATGATGATTCACTATTCGTATTCGTATTCGGCCGAATAGTTGGTCCAGCTATTCGTATTCGGCCGAATAGTGAAAATCACTATTCGGTACAGCCCTAATTTTCAGTGAATGTTGTTCCAAAATATTTAAATTCAGATGCCTGTTTAATATTTATATGCTCTAATGCTATGTTTAAATCCTGCTTCTTTCTTCCCAGTGGCATTACTTCTGTCTTTTCGATGTTGATTCTCATATTATTTGATTTACATTATTCGTTCATTAATGTGAGATAGTGTTTCAAATTCATGGCTGTATCTGTAGTCAAGGCCTGGTCATCAGGAAAGAGTAATTTGTTGATGTTACTCTTATTTACGTTTCCGGGCCTGGCATCCTAGCTTGTACTCTCAATGTAGGTGTTAAACAGGAGTGGTGATAAGACACATCCTCGTATTACTCCAGAAGTCACTCATCCATCGCGGCCCATGTTTTCTCCATTTCGGCTCGCCCCCTGTATGTGCGTGAAAGCGTTAATTCAGTTGTGAGAGAGAAGCGGTGGAAAACACCGCAGAAATAGAAATGTTCCTTATTTAAATAAACAGTCAAGAATATAGCGAGGTGACTGTTTACCTCCCGCCACCTCTCGCCCCCCCCCCTCAATTCCCCCACCATCATTGTGTTTATTCCTCAAATGCATATGTCAGTCAATTATCTAAACAAAGAAGACATACACATTTGATAAGCACTATATGTTGTCTGGCATATTTCGCTGTATCTCCTCCGGTGCTCATTATAGTAGTTCTTCTTCTTCTTCTTCTTCGTGTTCACCAGCTGTAAACCCCTACTGAATGTTTTCCATGTTCACCCACTTCTGGACTTTAGTCTTGTTCTATAACTTTAGTGTTGTGCGCACATCCGTTTTACAGATTTAGCTTACCTGAGTGCAGACTGCCGGTTCCTTGTCTCACAGGCAGATGCACTCCAATTTTAAAAGACGTCTTTGTTAGTCGACTCTTACGACATGCTTGTGGGGGAGGCAGTGGGTCAGTTCTTGTTTTCCCACAGTGGGGTCACAGAAACTTTACGAGTAGTAAGTAGTTAATGAAACTAAACCAAATAACAAATCATTACGAAACACACAATAGACTACACTGAAAGGCATCTGCCTGTTTTACCAGGGTAAATGCAAGTTTATGGTCGTCAACTGCGTCTGTGAATCGTTGCTGTAATATGCGCTTGACTATATGCTGACATAATAGCTTTGATCGCTGAAAATGGAACACAACTACAAGAAATGTTGGATGTAATTGTAACGGAAAGTGGAAACAAAGGTCTTGGTTTAAACAGCAGAGAAACAAAAGTAACTGTGATTACAGAGAAAACTGGAATTCCAGAATGCAACATCAAAATAAATTAGACAAACCTCAAGCAAGTTGATTTGTTTAGATACTTGGGTACCTCGATAATCAGATGGAGGATGTTTTAAAGAAGTTAAATGTCGAAAATCTCAATCAAAAGTAGCATTCTACAAAATAAAGAATATTTTATGCAGTCGTTTTTTGATAATTAAGACGAAAAAGAGAATTCTTAAATGCTAGAAAAATCATATATTGATGTACTGGTGTTGATTATAGACAGTATATTAGGGAAGACTTATTCGAAAGCTGCGGAGATGTGGTTTCATAGACGAATGATCAGAATACCCTGGACTTATAAAACAGAGTTATGAAGAGGTCTTGAAAGAAACTGACTCACTAAGAGAACTGATTGTCCACATCAAGGGAAGACAATCTATGTTCTTTGGTCACGTGATGAGAGGGAGAAAACTGGAGTACATTGTGACAGTAGAAAAGTTGGAGGGGAGGAGAGGCAGAGGAAGACCGAGAGAACAGATGCTGGACAGTTTGAATCATGGCATGGAAGATTATCTATGTCAGAGTTGACTGAAAGTACAAGAGACAGAAGGTTGTGGATAGATATGTCTACCATCGCCACACGGCATGGACTATGGAAGACCATCTGTGTCAGAGCTGATTGAAAGTACACGAGACAGAAGGTTGTGTAAAGACATGACTACCAACGCCACACTGTATGGATTCTAAGAAGAAGAAATATGCACCTGACGATACAACGAAATAACATCTCCATCATCATCATCATTGTCATGTTGGGCCAGTACATGTCAAAAGGGACCCGCAGTCCATTTCTCTAGTCCGTTGTACCCGATGCAGTCTCTTCAATCACATGGGTGCATTCCAGTTCGACCCTCTCGGATCATCTTTGACTTTACTTCCATTGCGAAACAAAAATCGTCACGTTCAATCAGCATTCCCTAAAGGGAAAGCCTTGGGTTTTTATTGACTCGGTTATCTGCGCCAGATGGAAAGTAGCCATGAAAGGACTCTTGCAGTGTTGATGCGATTAAGGGGGAAGACCCAAATACCGACGCAGTCGTCTACCGGCAAGCCAACGGTGGTCGATGCTGGGATTATCTCATTAACGTTCGTTTACTGGTTTCTTTTGGACGTCTTCGCTTCCTCGGTTGCTTTATTTCCTTTTCATGTGCCTGCTTGTTAATTCTCCGCTGGTTGTTTCTCTGTATGTGTCCAGTAGATCGCCGTCTTCTGTCTTATAACTGTTGTTACGAGTCGTTGCCCAGATATTTCTCATATTTCTGAATCCTTCTTCTATTCATCACATTTTATGTTCAGTATTATATTCGGGATTTTGTTTTTGTTCCATGTCTTTGGCTTTATCCCAGTGAAGAAACTGTGCATTCTGTTTATTTTTGTCTTCTTTGTTCAAATCCACAACGGAGAAACCTTGCCGTGGTCATCAATACTTCAGTAGATTTTTTGTAAACGTTTAACTGGCCAAATGGTTAGAACACCGGACTGGCGTGTGTCAGACCCACGTTGGATCCTCGGTATGGGATCAAGATTTTTGTTTTCTGTTGTGGGAACATAAAAATCCAATCCTGCAGTGGTAGGAGGAGAAGATTGTGGTGATGTTTATGGCGATGAAGATGATGAAGTTCAATAACTATACAATTAAGATTCTCAACAGTGATTACAATGTATTGTTACAGAACAGTAATGAGTGGTTACATCAGAGTACATGCAGACATTTATAATGCATATTATACTGGTATCATATGTTCTTTGCTATGTTTGTGTTGCATATCCGTGTCGGTTAGCTTTAACTAGAATAGTATGCAGGCATTTGTCCCTGAGCTTTGATGTAGCACGGTGATGGCGAAGTGCTGTGTAAGTGTGCGACAGAGTTCAAAGACGTCGGTACCATGTGGACATCAGAGACCATCATTGGCAGACTGCCATGGAGCTGGGGTCCGGGAAATGCAGCACTGCCGTTGTGGTGTCCTAGATTGTGCGGTGGCGGTCCATACATGGGTCCCCAGTGCGACATACTGGGTGGAAGAGTGGGGATAGATGGTGATGGCGCGAAAGGAGATAACGACGAGGATGCTGACGATGATGAGGATTGGAAGGAGTCATGGCGGTTGTGTCCAGGTGTAAAGTTGGGGTTGGGAATACCTGGTTGCATTGATGCTCCTCCGGAGCCAAGTGAAGAGGTGGTGCCAGCATTTTGTGAAACAACGTTGATGTTGCCAGATAAAGTGTTACTGATAGAGTTGATTAAGATGTTGTTATGGCAGTGGCTGTTGTAGCTGGGGTCTGAAGTGGCCACTTGAGCTAATGACCAGATCTTCGGCCGGAGACCCTCCATGCTGGGATCAGGGTAGGGGCAGTTAGGGTCACTCAGAACAGAATCGTTGCTGTTGGAACAAAGGGAGTCGGGTCGTTTGCTGGTGTCGGTAACTGAACCCACTGACCCAGCTGGCGAGGTGTGGCATCCAGTTGGGACACTATCGCTGTAGACGCGAGATGCTAACGGGACACCTAGGAAGCCCGCGGAACTTTCTGATGACAAGTGGATCGGAGCAAAGTCTCCTGGACACCGTCTACTAGGTTGGTTAGTGTTGGGAAGGCGTGCCCGCGACATGTGGGCGGAGTCTGGGGGCGTGTCGTACATGTTCACAGTTCTCATTGTTGAACAGGGAGACGATCCTTCTGTCACGTCACTGGACAGCTGCCCCTCTGTTGGGAGAAAAACAGAAGAAGGAAACCTATTAGTTCATGGATTTTACTACAGTTCTTTATATATTTCTTTATTCACTTATCCTCAAGCTATGTAATGATTCCAGTTATGACAACAGCGAGACCATACAACCTGAAAGTAGAAACACAGAGAGATAAGGGTTGACCAAGCAGATTATGAATCGAAGGGGTCACTGATACCTTAAAACTCTTCCAGATCATAAATTACTAGGCAACCGAAGGTGCCCTAGTTCGGAAATGGACGAAAAAAACTATCTTTAAACATTTATAATTTTATTAATTTTGCTTGCTTTTCTGCTTTTAAGCGACTGAGCTAGTGGCTACATTGCCTTGCTTTCATGTGGAAGTCCTGGGTTCGAATCCCTAATCTGAAAATACAAAGTTAAGGCGAAATGACAAATCCAAACCTGCACAGTTCGTGGCGACTGTACTAACCAAGTCGACCTATATCATCAGGTTCAAGATTCCCCCAACCCCCCCCCCCCTCCCCACGGTCTACCCCACCCCAACCCCAGTGTTACACTATAAGCTGCACTTTATCTTTTGTGTTCCTCTGTTTGGTTATTTTGTCGGGTGATTCACGAAACAACTGGCCACTTTTTTGGTGGGCCACTTGTGGGGAAAGGTTGAGAAACACTGGTCTAGAGTACTCGTATGCATAACAGTGTCCCGTCAATCATCTGCTATATGATCATTTTTATTGACTCACTCTAGCCCAGTGAGGCGTAGTAATGTACCTGTTAGACGCTAGCCTGGCAACCCGAATATAGTGGGTTCAAACCCCAGCCTAACAGTGGAGTTATGGTTTGGGGGACATTTGGCGAAGTGGACACATAATGCTCTGAATGATTTGTTGTTCGATTTCAAACTCTCTTCCTGTGTTAGTAGGGACAGGTGTTTGGGAAATCCCTGAGATCGTCGCTGCGTTCGTGCTTTGTGCGACGGTGTCGGCGGGTGAACAGCCGCTCTGCAGAGAAGTAAAGTGAACTGAAGGACACTTTGGCGTATTGGGCATACAAGGCTAGACCTAAATTGTATACACCAATCGGCACTTGGTAGGTAATGTGGTGAGCATCACACCCGCCGCCTTTACTTTCCAGGACTGCACCTGGTACCCGCTCAAGGCTGGGAGCCGAGATTGATTTTGAATGCAGCGACATTAGACGCATCCTCCTCCTGGCGACCAAGACGGGACTGTGGATTCAGCAGCGCTGATGTCCAGCGAAGAAAAAGGAGAGTAATGACAAGACCGAGCTCTTTGACGTTGATCGCCTCAAACTAAACATCGTTAAATCCGGTATATGAAATAGTTTTAATTAAGGCATGCTAAGACGTTTTCCAACTCCGCTCTATGGTCGAGAGGAGCCGAAAAGGAGGGAACAGAATCTGATTTCCTACTCGATACCCAAGGCGGTAACAAGAGAAAGTGAAGTAACAGAAGAAGAGGAAGATGATGATGAAGAAGAAGAAGAAAAAGAAAAAGAAGAAAAAGAAAAAGAAGAAGAAAGAAAGAAAGAAAGAAAGAAAGAAAGAAAGAAAGAAAGAAAGAAAGAAAGAAAGAAAGAAAGAAAGAAAGAAAGAAAGAAAGAAAGAAAGAAAGAAAGAAAGAAAGAAAGAAAGAAAGAAAGAAAGAAAGAAAGAAAGAAAGAAAGAAAGAAAGAAAGAAAGAAAGAAAGAAAGAAAGAAAGAAAGAAAGAAAGAAAGAAAGAAAGAAAGAAAGAAAGAAAGAAAGAAAGAAAGAAAGAAAGAAAGAATTGTATCATTTTGGTAGAAAAAGTGAAAGGGGCCGTGGGAGGAGGGGGTGGGGGGGGGGGGATGTTAGACTGGAAATGATAGCCGTAAAAAGTGACGTACAACATTCTCCCAGCGTGGCACACTGATGTCGGACAACCTGTCATTGAGCCGTTAATGTGTGACAGTTTGACATGTCCCTATCAACTGACATGTGACCTAAATATAATTATCGAAGTGGTAATATCAGGTAGCGGTTCCGCATTCCGTTGTGAATGTCTGTGTTCACTTAACATGTTTGTCCCGGTTGTTATGCGTTCATTTGTTGTTCGGTGGCGCCTTTCTCTCCTTCCAGACAATATTAGGATGTCTCGCCATATGGAGGCATGAGCATCACACCCGACTGCGATTGTGTCTAGCAACATCAGCTCTTGTTTAGAGAAGTCAAAGACTTGTGCAATCTTTCTCTGTCAATTGCGACGAGAAAGGGAGTTCCAAAAAGCTATATCAATCCTGTCTTGATTTACAGAAACATTATATCCTGTCTTGATTTGCGGAAACATTATATCCTGTCTTGATTTACGGAAACATTGTATCCTGTCTTGATTTACGGAAACATTATATCCTGTCTTGATTTGCGGAAACAGTATATCCTGTCTTGATTTACAGAAACATTGTATCCTGTCTTGATTTACGGAAACATTGTATCCATAATTTAACAGTTTCGACAGGCGGACAGATAGAGCACGGCTTTTCTGATCTGGCAGTTCTGGAGCCTGCTTTGTTCCAAGCGTATTGGGTATTTTATTATTAGCTCACCCCAAACAGGAGAAACTCACAGGTCACGGAACAGGCTAATATTTCAGGGAGTGGTAGATAGACTGCTTGCAGTCGTGGGACCTAGGTTGCATACAGTCGTGGGACCTAGGCTGCACTCTCTTGTGGGACGTAGGTGGGTTAGTGTTAGGGCCAGTGCTAGATGTTTTAGGGCCGTTAAAAGCGCAAGAAAGCCGGAAAACCCAGTCTTACCACCCCCTAAAATCTGGCCTTTGACGTCATCGGGTGGTAGGTTACTATTAAAGAACCATGTACTGGTGTTATCTTTCCTTTGGAATAAACAAGGCAGGTCGGGAGAGAATCAGGATGCATGGGCAACATATGGTCTCCACAATACTGGCCAGGCTTTATGCTATGGAGAGGCTTATGTGGACAACAGTGGTCCCGACATCCCAGGCTCTAATTGTGGAAGATTCTTCTTAACACGGGCGGGTCTTGCTTGTCACACTCGCCGTCGTCATGGGCTGTGAGTCCTATGCCTCCTCATTGCGCACTAAAACACTATTGTCTGTAAAGACGGAAAGGTGCTAATCAATATAATAACACCATCGTGAAAACAGACTTTGATACCTGATTAGAAATTAGGGCGTATAGCATTCTAAAATATTTTTTTGTGTGGTGTGGGGCGTGGGGGGGGGGGGGCTTGGGAAGAGGGGGGGGGGGGGTCAACAGGCCCCTAGGTCTCGACACCCTTGTTCATGAAATTACCTAAGGAATCTAGGCTCATAGCCTAAAACACTGCTAGGCATCAATTAATCGACGGAACCAGCCAATAACCAGACCGGTAAACACACAGTCAGACAGGGGTCGGATTGCTAGACAACAACTTCCCGCCAACTAGATCAGGTTTCGCGTCCTTAGTTACGGCCACCGCACGAGGAGTTATCTCCCATATCGTCACGTGGCCAATGATTCGTGACGTAATGCGCATGTTTGAGGGGCCATTAGGTCGGCACGTTGAAGATTTTGTTTGATAAATTGATAATTGGCATCGTGTTGCACGGTCAGGCACACTATGTGATGATGATGATGATGATGATGATGATAATTGATGGTGAAGATGATAAGGGCTTTTTTTTTCCTTTTCTGGTGGTGCGCAAAGGAAAATTATTTCACTATATATTATTGCTTTGTACCGTGTATTACAAAAACGTTACCACCTTTTAACTCTTGCCTCGCACGTTGTAAAGCTTGCTAACAGTGTTAACGTAGACAAAACGAACCCTCGCTGTATGCTTACGCCACTCATACAGAAACTATAACGTGTGAAGGTTACCAGTTATTAGTACTACGATACCAGCCGCGCATGCGTACTCTCAACAGCGAAGCCCCGAGGTGTAAAATATCACGTGATTTCCTCTTCACTGTAATGGTTACCTGCTAATGCTTACACGTGCGAACTGATCACAGCTCATTGTTGGGTAGTAGTGATGATGGTGATCATGATGGTAGATACGATAATGATGAAGATGAAGGCGATGATGAAGATGATATTGATGATGATAACGACGATGATGACTCACAACTACGTCCACTTTTACCCTTAACTAAACTTAAACTGTACAGAATGATTACTGCGCTATCAGTGGCCACAGCGGACGGCTTCAGTTCTCAAAAGAGGATGCCCCCCCCCCCCCGCCCACCTCCACCCCACAAATCTGTGTGGTTCTTGGGTCGACCCAGCTTAATACAGATGGTTTCAGATTTTTCAATGATAATTTTAATGTGTCCAAATTTCCCAGTGATAATTTAGATGCGCCCAAATATTTTAATGAAATTCAGATGTGTCCTGTATTGTCAATGAAATTTAGATGTATCCAGAATTTTTATTTATAATTTAGTTGCGTCTAGATTTTTTGATGATAATTCAGATGTGTTCAGATTTGTCAGTGATAATTTAAAGGTGTCCAGATTTCTGGAAAACAAATTTAAATGTGTCCAGATTTTCAATGATAACTTTGAGGTATCCATAATTTTGAAAGAGAATTTAGACGTGTCCAGAATTGTCAAGGATATTTCAAAAGTTCGATAACACCTTTTTATAAGCAGAGCTAATCAGTAAAACATAAAATAATAAAACTATAACCTACCATGCATGTCGTAACAGACAGCTGGTGGTTTTTAGTGTGGGATTGTTCAGCTTCTCGACTGTTTTTTGAATGATCAGTAGGTTCTTGGTAAAGTCAGCTTCTTCCTCTTCGCGTTCACAGGCTTTAAACTCTGGTGGAAAGTTCTGGTTGTTCGTCCACTTGTAAACTCTAGTCCTCTTCCAGAAACGGAGTGTTGCGTGCAAATCCGTTTCACAGGTCTGACTCATTTGCATGCAGACTGTTGGTTCCTTTCCTCATAGGCAGATGTACTCCTACTTCGTAGGAAGGACCCATTTAGCTGACTTCGTAGGAAGCACCCACTTAGTCGGCTCTTACGACATGCTTGATGGGGACAGTGGGTCTGTTCTTGTTTTCCCCACAATGGGTCCCTGGAACCCACACGATGAGCTAGCCATTTTAAATTCCATATTATATGTGCGTTTGCAAGAGCTTCTGCACTGTTTATGAACTACTAAACGATAAGTGTTTATTCATAAGCTTTCTTTAAATATTTCGTAACCACCAGAAATATCTGTTTATATCAGATTATTACCTTTTTATGAACTGTCAACATCTATCTGTTAGCATCACATTCTTAACTGTTTATAACCTGTCAACATCTATTTGTTAGCATCACATTCTTAACTGTTTATAACCTGTCAACATCTATCCGTTAGCATTACATTCTCAACTGTTTATGAACTATCTGCATCTATCTCAACGGTTTATGAACTGTCAACATATATCTGTTAGCATCACACTCTCAACTGTTTATAACCTGTCAACATCTATTTGTTAGCATCACATTCTTAACTGTTTATAACCTGTCAACATCCATTTGTTAGCATCACATTCTTAACTGTTTATAACAGGTCAACAGCTATCTTTTAGCATCACATTCTCAACTGTTTATGAACTGTCAACATCTATCTTTTAGCATCACATTTTAAACTGTTTATGAACTGTCGACAAATGTCACTCTTATTAAAAGGCGCATTGAACAGTAACTAATGAATATATTAGAGTAAAAAAAAAAAACTTCTATTCACAGTAACACTCAAAGATCACTTCATATTTTACCAGACCCAAAAATGGTTCACTACCATGTCTTTTTGTTTACACAACTATTTATGAACCCCTGTGGAATATTTCGTAAAGCAAATTTCTGAACTCTTCTTGAACTACTAACAATTAGGATTATACGCGAAATGCACCACAAAAACACGCAATATGAAACTTACGGCAAACATGATAGTCTACATAAGGGTCACGGAGGGCAAAAGGTTTTCTCTCGGGTAGTTAGTCTCTCGTGTGACGACTGTCTCTACCTGAAGCGGGGATCAGTCAGTGTCACCGCAGTCTTGCCGCCACTGTGATGCAGCGTCTGGTGGCAGGTGTCCTAGTTAATGGCTTCTGACTGGAGATGGAATGTTTGACAAAGTTGCTTCTCTTGGTCCGCGTAGTTGGTTTGGATTTAACTCATTTAGTCCCACAAAGTCGTAGCTAATGTCCGAGGGAGTTCAGAAGGGCATTTCACAACTCATTGTCTTCATCATCAGGTGTCTTGTCGACTGGCGTGGGCGATCATGCCTCTCCACAATCTGCGATCTTCTGCAGCATGTATCAGTTCGTGTGCCGACACACCTCCGTGCCATGCAACAAGACTGTCAAGAATCTTCTCTCGTTGTCTTCCTCTATCCCTTCTTCCACACATCTTTCCAGTGGTCATAACATTTTCTATTTTCTCTCTTCTCTTAACATGGCTGAAAATTGATGACGCTCTCCTTTTGATGTCTGTGATAAGTTGTCATCGGGTTCCCGCATCTTTCAAAACCTCTTGGTTGCTCTTTTTGTCTGTCCAGGGTATTCTAAGCATTTTTCCGTAAAACCTTTAGAAATTGTTTGGCCTGCCTACCGATTGTCCATGATTCACAGCCATATGTTACTACTGGATGTATATAGCAAACAAGAATTCTTTTTCTTACTCCTAATAACAAAGATATATTGAACAACTAATTACATTGGGACCGAATATATAATCCTTGCAGAAAACAAATGCTTTCAGAGTTTTCCAAGTAAGTCACTGGACAACAGATGTTTGTCACTGACAAAATTTCCTAAAGCCGGCTGACCGCTAACGTTCTGAAAAGTTATTTGTATCCAACTAGATTTTTCTTATGTACATTCTCTATTGATGGATAGGAAGTCTGAAGGTTCCGTCGCCCAGTACTGAAATAAGTGCCTAATGCGACACAGTGAGCTGTAGATTTCAAGTCAAGTGTTTTATTTTTCTGTTGTTCCCGTGGCGTGCTGTTGACTATTAGGTTGACTGGTTTTATTCAGAAAAGCGTGCACTTTTGTGTGTGCAATGTCGGCTTTTGTGTGTGCAATGTCGGCTTTTGTGTGTGCAATGACGGCTTTTGTAATTTTCACTGCACAGGAACGGGGCAGTTTTGAGTCGACATGTCTGGGGTTTGAGGCGACATGTCTGGGGTTTGAGTCGACATGTCTGTGGTTTGAGGCGCCATGTCTGGGGTTTAGGGCGACATGTCTGTGGTTTAAGGCGACATGTCTGGGGTTTAGGGCGACATGTCTGTTGTTTGAGGCGCCATGTCTGGGGTTTAGGGCGACATGTCTGTGGTTTAAGGCGACATGTCTGGGGTTTAGGGCGACATGTCTGTGGTTTGAGGCAACATGTCTGTGGTTTGAGGCGCCATGTCTGGGGTTTAGGGCGACATGTCTGTGGTTTAAGGCGACATGTCTGGGGTTTAGGGCGACATGTCTGTGGTTTGAGGCGACATGTCTGTGGTTGGAGGCGACATGTCTGTGGTTGGAGGCGACATGTCTGGGGTTTAAGGCGACATGTCTGGGGTTTAAGGCGACATGTCTGTGGTTTAAGGCGACATGTCTGGGGTTTAGGGCGACATGTCTGTGGTTTAAGGCGACATGTCTGGGGTTTAGGGCGACATGTCTGTGGTTTGAGGCGACATGTCTGTGGTTGGAGGCGACATGTCTGTGGTTTAAGGCGACATGTCTGGGGTTTAGGGCGACATGTCTGTGGTTTAAGGCGACATGTCTGGGGTTTAGGGCGACATGTCTGTGGTTTAAGGCGACATGTCTGGGGTTTGAGGCGACATGTCTGTGGTTGGAGGCGACATGTCTGTGGTTTAAGGCGACATGTCTGGGGTTTAGGGCGACATGTCTGTGGTTTAAGGCGACATGTCTGGGGTTTAGGGCGACATGTCTGTGGTTTGAGGCGACATGTCTGTGGTTTGAGGCGCCATGTCTGGGGTTTAGGGCGACATGTCTGTGGTTTAAGGCGACATGTCTGGGGTTTAGGGCGACATGTCTGTGGTTTGAGGCGACATGTCTGTGGTTTGAGGCGCCATGTCTGGGGTTTAGGGCGACATGTCTGTGCTTTAAGGCGACATGTCTGGGGTTTAGGGCGACATGTCTGTGGTTTAAGGCGACATGTCTGTGGTTTGAGGCGCCATGTCTGGGGTTTAGGGCGACATGTCTGTGGTTTAAGGCGACATGTCTGGGGTTTAGGGCGACATGTCTGTGGTTTAAGGCGACATGTCTGTGGTTTGAGGCGACATGTCTGTGGTTTGAGGCGACATGTCTGTGGTTTGAGGCGACATGTCTGTGGTTTGAGGCGACATGTCTGTGGTTTAAGGCGACATGTCTGTGGTTTAAGGCGACATGTCTGCGGTTTGAGGCGACATGTCTGTGGTTTAAGGCGACATGTCTGCGGTTTGAGGCGACATGTCTGTGGTTTAAGGCGACATGTCTGTGGTTTGAGGCGACATGTCTGTGGTTTAAGGCGACATGTCTGTGAATTGAGGCGACACGTGTGTGGTTTAAAGCGACATGTCTGTGGTTTAAGGCGACATGTCTGTTGTTTGAGGCGACATGTCTGTGGTTTAAGGCGACATGTCTGTGGTTTAAGGTGACATGTCTGTGGTTTAAGGTGACATGTCTGTGGTTTAAGGTGACATGTCTGTGGTTTAAGGCGACATGTCTGTGGTTTAAGGTGACATGTCTGTGGTTTAAGGTGACATGTCTGTGGTTTAAGGTGACATGTCTGTGGTTTAAGGTGACATGTCTGTGGTTTAAGGTGACATGTCTGTGGTTTAAGGTGACATGTCTGTGGTTTGAGGCGACATTTCTGTGGTTTAAGGTGACATGTCTGTGGTTTAAGGCGACATGTCTGTGGTTTGAGGCGACATGTCTGTGGTTTAAGGCGACATGTCTGTGGTTTGAGGTGACATGTCTGTGGTTTAAGGCGACATGTCTGCGGTTTGAGGCGACATGTCTGTGGTTTAAGGCGACATGTCTGTGAATTGAGGCGACACGTGTGTGGTTTAAAGCGACATGTCTGTGGTTTAAGGCGACATGTCTGTTGTTTAAGGCGACATGTCTGTGGTTTAAGGCGACATGTCTGTGGTTTAAGGTGACATGTCTGTGGTTTAAGGTGACATGTCTGTGGTTTAAGGTGACATGTCTGTGGTTTAAGGTGACATGTCTGTGGTTTAAGGTGACATGTCTGTGGTTTAAGGTGACATGTCTGTGGTGACGTTCTAACCTCGGCTAACGACTATCTTGAAATGTAAAACAAACAAGACGTATTTACTGGTTAGTTGGTTGCGTGTCCTTTACAGCACGTTGCAGAACCAATATCTAGCATTGTTTGCTTGTTGCGGTTTTGCCTGGCAAATTTTACGTTCAGTAGTTTGCTAATGCCGGCGTCTGTGGCTTAGGCATTCCAAACGCACTTCACAATGCCGTTATGCTGGGTTCGAACCCAGCTTCAGACGATCTGTCTTGCTTCACGTTGATTTGCTAACCGTTGAGTACACAATGGCGACACCCCACCCACACACATACACACCAGTTTAATAATAATTAAAAAATTGAATCCCCCTCCTTAAAAATCAAATCACCCCACCCCACCCCATCACTCAATTAAATAAGCTCATGCTAACAATCATATTGCGTCCCCCCATCCCCCCCACCTCCATCCCTTAACAATCAAACCACCCCCACCCTTACAAACATATTGCCGCCCTTAACAATCAAAGCGCCCCCCCCACCCTTACAAACATATTGGCGCCCTTAACAATCAAAGCGCCCCCCCCCACCCTTACAAACATATTGGCGCCCTTAACAATCAAAGCGCCCCCCCCCACCATTACAAACATATTGGCCCCCTTAACTATCAAAGCGGCCCCCTCCCCACCCTTACAAACATATTGGCCCAATCAACAATCAAAGCGCCCCCCCCCCCCCACCCCCCCTACAAACATATTGGCCCAATCAACAATCAAAGCGCCCCCCCCCCCCCACCCTTACAAACATTTTTGCCCCTTTAACAATCAAAGCCCCCCCCCCCCCCCACCCTCACAAACATATTGGCCCCTTTAACAATCAAAGCCCCCCCCCCCCCCCCCCACCCTCACAAACATATTGGCCCCCTCAACAATCAAATTGCTTCTTTTAACAATCATAAGGCTCCCCCTTAACAATCAAATTGCCCACTCCCCTAAAAATCAATGTGCGCCCCTGTGGCGCCTGGACCCCACGTTGGGAAACACAATTTTAGAGGATTAAGTCGTCTTGAGTTGTAATAATATTTATCGTACGAAATGGCACAAGGTTACGGGGGTGTTCCGCATTGCCGCTGATATCCTGTGTTGTATTTTTCAGCACGTCGGCGCTTTTATTAACACTCCAAATACACGAAGAAAGTGGTCCTTGCACAACTTTCCTAGAGAGTGCTGCAACCTCTGTCACAGGCATTCTCTTTCTCGGGATGAAAGCGTAAATGCGAGACATCACAGAAAGCAAACAACAGAGCGGGACACACACGTAAACTTCAGGAAAGTCGACCAGCCCAACAAACTTGTGAATGAAAAGTGACCTGCTCAATTTTGGAGATTAACTTGAACCTAACCCGGAACATCTGTTAAAAGATCTGTAAAGAGATTAACTTGAACCTAGCCTGGAACATCTGTTAGAAGATCTGTAGAACGGTTTATTGTTTAGTGTCTTACAGACGCTGACTTTTTTTTTTTTTTTTTTTGGAGATGTTTATCCGTCCCCTCCTTTCCCTGCGTGTTGAACGTCAGCCAGATCCCCTGGTAACTCCTCGCAGCGCCATTCCATTCAGACCGTAATGATGTGTGCGCCTCAGCACTGTTCACTCGCTCCCAAAGGGCCCTCAAAACATCTAACTTGTCATACTCAGTTCATCACCAATACTTCTGCCTGCTCATTTCCCAACACACCGGCATGACCTGGGGAAAATATCCAAAGGATGCTAACTACCCAGGACCTCTGAATGGATCTACTACAATTTACTGCAGTAGTGGCAAAAAATAAAATAATGCTCCAAAATATATATTTAAAAAAAAAAAAAACTTATTGGTCTATCTCTGTATGCTCAACTGGAGCATACATACATGATCTTCTTTTTATGCTCCGTGGTGAAGTACGCTATTGTGTCTGTGGGCGTTTACTCCGCCCATTTCCTAGGTATACTGACCCCGTTTTTCGCTCCCTGTCCGCGCGTTTGTGATATATAGGCTACCTGTCCTTGACATCCTCTTGAACAAAGTTTTTCGCCAGGGACACAGATGAGTATCACTTATTTTATACATTAGAGTCCTATGTAGTCACTTCATAAATAGAGCATATTTGTGTATGTTCTTTATGTGCTGATGAAGGCTTATCGCCGCAACGTCCTTTGTTTGTTTATTGTGATTGATTTTATAAAGCTAAAAAGAAACTATTTGTTCTTTCATACCAACTTTTTCTCTTCCATATAATTTCCTACCCCTTTAAAAACATGAAGTGGTCAAACCGTTTGCTTAACACTTTGAATGCCGTAGGTTCGCAGTTCAGTTCACGAGTGCAGTTTTATGGAGATCGTTGGGGATCGTCGCTGGAGGTACGGAGTTCGTGCACTGTGCTATGCTTTCGGCAAGCGGCTTGCTGTTCTGCCGAGAGAGAGCCAGCCAGAAGGGATACAATCCGATACAATCTGGTGCAATGAAGTCGTTGCTCTCGATTTTAACTTCAGCATCTTCTTGTCTCACAGTCCCTTGAATAAATTTATCGGAAATAAAGGGTGAATGTTGGGGGGTAGACAAGGCCTCTCAGCTACAAACCCCCCCCCCCTTTCCCCCACGTACTGCTACAATAGACACTTA
>CAJHNH020001581.1:95000-117500 GCA_905116865.2 Candidula unifasciata | reverse complement strand
GGAAAAAAAGGGGGGGGGGGAAAGGGGGGGGGGAGCTATCTCATACACAGTTTGTAAACATAAAACTAAAATCCCCAAAAAGCAAACATTGCCATAAACCGAACAGAGCTAACATGAAATATTTCACCATCCGTACTTAAATATATTCACTCAGCCGTTAAAACGCCTTGAACGCAGAATCAAATATACAACAGAATAACAAGTGATTAACTTACGTTTAGCAAGCAAATCATATCAGATCTTTTTTATTATAAACCAAATATTTGACTCACTTGGCAAGCCATAATTATACGGTTGTTTTAAAAGTATAATGAGCCGAGAATGAACGGATGTAATCCGTACTATCAAAAACGAATTAGTTGGAATAATGGGGAGCTGCACACGTACTGGTACTACAGGCGCAAGGAGAGGGGGTACAAATAAGGAAGAATGTGAATACGTTAGGTTTACATTGCAGGATGTGCAAACCATACTTAACACATCTCAAACGAAAAGAAGGTATAAAACAATCGGCAAGATGCGTGCAGTATGTCACCAGTCTACGCGGAAATCTACGAGTCTGTCTACCTGAGCAGTAATCCGTAATTTACCTATCGTAAATTGCCACGCATAATTCGAGTTTTCGAAGCTAAAAAAAAAAAATCGCCTACAAATTAAAGGTCGACTTATACGACGGGTAAAAAGTGCGATAAGAGAAGTACACTCCTAACTCAGAATTGTGAGCTGCCAATACAACTGCCAGTTACTGTCTTTGTTATATCACTTTTGTGGTGTAGGCGGGGGGGGGGGGGGGGGGGGGCGGGGGGGGGGGGGGGGTCATTGAGCCTGAGAATTTATGGCCTCGTGGCTAGTGCTGTCGCCACCACTGTGCATGTGAGGTTTTATTTTGCCCCCGACAGAAAAAAATTCCCAGCCTTACCAAGGGTTCGATCCCGGGTCTCCCGCGTGAGAACCCAGCGTTCTAACCGCTCGGTCAGCCACTCCTCAGAATCGTGAACTACACACTGTAAAGTAGACTTCTATGGTAGATTTAAAGGTATGCCCTAGCTTACGATATTTAAATACCCCAAATTACCTCATATCTCTTTACATACCTCCCTGCCATCTCACTCGTCTACCTGACTGCCTACTTTTCTACAATCCCACTTATGTGTCTAACTACATACCTATCTATAATCCCACATTTGTCTATAAATGTATACCTCTCTAAAATCCTATCTATGTGTATAACACTCTATAAAATTACCCTTGTGACTAACTACTTGTATCTCTATAATCCTACCTCTGTGACTAACTACATACCTCTCAATAATCCTACTTCTGTAACTAGCTACATGTCGCCCTATAATCCCACCTCTGCGACTATCTACCTACACCTCTCCATAATCCTACCTTTGTGACTAACTACATACCTCTCTATAATAATACCTCTGTGACTCACTACATACCTCTCTATAATAATACCTCTGTGACTAACTACATACCTCTCTATAATAATACCTCTGTGACTCACTACATATCTCTCTATAATAATACCTCTGTGACTCACTACATACCTCTCTATAATAATACCTCTGTGACTAACTACATACCTCTCTATAATAATACCTCTGTGACTCAGTACATACCTCTCTATAATAATACCTCTGTGACTCACTACATACATCTCTATAATAATACCTCCGTGACTCACTACATACCTCTCTATAATAATACATCTGTGACTCACTACATACCTCTCTATAATAATACATCTGTGACTAGCTACATACCTCTCAATAATCCAACCTCTGTGACTAGCTACATGTCTTTCTATAATTCTACATCTGTGACTAACTACCTACCTGTATATCATATTTTATCAGTGACTAATTAAATACCTCTAAAACATCCTATCTATGTGACTATCTACATAAGAAAAAAAAGTAAAGTTCCCTTTTCACGCCTTTCGGCGCATCGGGCATATGGGCAGAGCGACCCATATTTTTACAGACCATCAGCACTCTGTGGGTAATGTGGTCAGCATTACGCCGGCTGTCTTTACTTTCACAGGACAGCCCATCCTGGTACCCATTTTTAGGCTTGGTCGACCTGCGACGTCCCCATACCACGACAAAAAACCACGCAGCCTGCAGTGGGGACTATCTACATACCTCTCCATAATCCTACCTCTTTGACTAACTACAAACCTCTTCACACTCGTACTAATGAAGCTATTTAAATACCTCTACTAATGTATGTAGCTACATACCTCATTTTAATCCTATGTAAGTGCCTAATTACAGACATCTTTACAATCCCCTATTTTCTGACTACATACCTTTCTACAGTTATGCAATTTTTCAAAACTGAACACCTCTCTGCAATCCTATTGATTACTTAAGCATAGTCAGTCTACTGCCTACTTAAATACCATTTCCAAAGCAACAGTATATTTGTCTGTCTACCCACATACCCACACACGCATCTGCCTGTTTACCCAGCTAGCTGACACTCCCACACCTAGCTATCAAGTTACTACTATTCAATTTACCTACTAAAACACCTGCCTATTTGAGTACAAAAACCAAGAGAGGTCAAAACAAGAGAGGTCAAAACAAGAAAGGATAAAACAAGAGAAGATAAAACAAGAGAGGATAACACAAGAGATGATAAAACAAGAAAGGATAAAACAAGAGAAGATATAACAAGAAAGGCTAGCACAAGAGAAGATAAAACAAGAAAGGATAAAACAAGAGCAGCTAAAACAATACAAGGTACAATTAAAAGGCAGACAAAACAAGAGTAGATAAAACAAGAAAAAAAAAATAAAAACAAGAGAAGATAAAACAGGAGAAGATAAAACCGGAGAAGATAAAACAGGAGAGAAGATAAAACAAGAGAAGATAAAACAGGAGAGAAGATAAAACAAGACAAGATAAAACTGGAAAGAAGATAAAACAATAGAAGATAAAACAGGAGAGAAGATAAAACAGGAGAGAAGATAAAACAGGAGAGAAGATAAAACAGGAGAGAAGATAAAACAAGAGAAGATAAAACAGGAGAGAAGATAAAACAAGAGAAGATAAAACAAGAGAAGATAAAACAGGAGAGAAGATAGAACAAGAGAAGATAAAACCGGAGAGAAGATAAAACAAGAAAAGATAAAACAGGAGAGAATATAAAACATGAGAAGATAAAACAGGAGAGGAAAAAACAGGACAGAAGATAAAACAAGAAAAGATAAAACAGGAGAGAAGATAAAACAGGAGAGAAGATAAAACAAGAGAAGATAAAACATGAGAGAAGATAAAACCGGAGAGAAGATAAAACAGGAGAAGATAGAACAGGAGAAGATAAAACAGGAGAGAAGATAAAACAAGAGAAGATAAAACAGGAGAGAAGATAAAACAGGAGAGAAGATAAAACAGGAGAATATGAAACAGGAGAATATAAAACAAGAAAAGATAAAACAAGAGAGGATAAAACAAAAGAAAAGCAAGATAAGACAAAACAAAAGTAAGTAAAACAAGAGAAGAAAAACAAGAGACGATAAAATATAGGTAAAACCAGAGAGGGAGTTGCCGTGGCCGAGCAGTTAGACGCTCGTCGCGGTTCGGAAGGTCGTGGGTTCGCTCCCTGGCGTAGACAGACATTTTTCAAAAAGGATTTTGGATCCCAGGTCGACCCAGCCTTGAGTGGGTACCGGATGCAGTCCTGGGAAAGTAAAGGCGACCGGCGTGTTGCTGACCACATCACCCGTCTTGTGCCGCTTGGTCTATATATAGGTCTAGCCCTATATGCCTTATACGCCTAAAGGCGTGGAAAGAGTCCTTTACTTTTTTATTTACTTTTTAAAACCAGAGAAGATAAAACAGAGCAGATAAAACAAGAGAAGATAAAAGAGAGCAGGTAAAACAAGAGAAAATAAAACAAGAGAAAATAAAATATAGTAGGTAAAACAAGAAAAGATAAAACAGAACATGTAAAACAAAAGAAAAATAAACAAGAGAAGGTAAAAGATGAGAAGATAAATTAAGAGAAGATAAAACAAGAATAAATAAAACAAGAGAGCATAAAACAAGACAGGATCAAACAAAAGCTGCTAAAACAAGAGAGGATAAAACAAAAGAAGATAAAACAAGACAGGATAAAACAAGGCAAGGCCTGCTATTTTGACCGATAAAAACAACAGCAGACACAGGCGGGGATCACAATACAAACTGACCTCTGTCGCAGCTTTTCTTTTCATCTTTTGGCGATTTCCCTCTGGCGCTTTCCTCATCACTCTCCGCCTTATCTTTGCTGTCATCTTCATCATCATCGTCGTCGTCGCCGTTGCCTCCCGGTTTATTCCTGGGTGACCAAGTCATTTTGTTTTCTTTCTTCAGACGTCGCCGGGCGTTGGCGAACCAGGTGGAAACCTGGGCGTGGATGGAAGGGGAGGTGGGGGTGGGGGAGGGGGTTGTATATATTACAGAAAATAATATACCAATTGATGAAGATGGAGATGTTGATGGTAATGATGATGATATTAATGACGACATGATGATGATGCTGATGGTGGTAGTGGTGGTGACTGTGGTGGTGGTTTTGATTTGTTGATGTTGGTGATGGGGGTGTAGTAGTGATGATGATGATGATGATGGTGGTGGGGGTCGCGGTGGCTGGGATGACGATGATGATGATGATTGTGGTGGTAGTAGTTGTGATTGTGGTGGTGATGATGATGATGATGGTGATGCGTGTGGTGGTGATGACGATAATGGTTGTGGTGTTGATGGTGGTGTTGGTGATAATGATAGTGGTAGTGGTGGTGTAGCTAAGACTAGTGATGATGATGCTAAAGAAAGTTGTCATAATGTATGTGTATTCTCTCCCCTCCCCCCCCCCATCTCCCTCCCCACCCCCCAGCTGCGGATTCTTGCCAAAGGGTTGCAGAGCCAACATCAGCACGTAAGTGTTTAATTTTTAATTTTTACTTCACTGGGCAATTTTACGTTTAGCAGTTTGAGAATTCTGAAGTCAACGCAATGCGACCTGCTGCCAAATCGCTTAAAGCTGAAATTGAACTAGGCACCTGGAACACCAGAAAACTGAAATATTTTGGTTCCTTGAAACGTCACGAAAGTTTAGAGACAACAATAATGGAGAGGTTTATGTTTGGGAAGAGAGGAAGGCCAAAGAGAAGATGGGTACAGGATGTGGCGGATGATCTCCAGATGGGTGTGTCGGACGGGGGACATCTTGCTTGTGATCAAGAAGTTTTTCCGAAGGGTTGTTATGGGAGCAAGGGTCTGCAAAGGACATGCTACTGACTTAATGACTGACTGACTTACTTAGTGACTGATTGACTGAATGGCTGACTGACTGACTGACTGACTGAATACCTAATAATTACGAAGCTCGCTGGCAATGCTAGTTCACTTTGACGTACACGAATATTTTGGTGTGAGAAGGAAAAAGTCGACAGAGTGAACATGAGGTTTGAGTTGTGAACAACGGATCAACATTATTTCACACGGATAGTAACCCATTAGTGCTCCGTTCTACTTCCAACTTAAGTCTGAGTCCGCAGTAGCTCAGCGCAGTTCACGGGCTCCGTAGCACCGGCGTTGATCCTGAGATATTTTAGGTAGATTTTTAGCTCCAAATGCTGCCCGGACAGCGCCGTAAGGCTAATAATCTTGATTTCCAACTGTAAAGGAATTTTTTTTTACGTGCGCAACAATACACACGGGCAACCGATCTCACTACCCACAGATCAATGGAAATTACTAGATGTCCACGTGAACAGAAAAAAATCCCAGCCTTCAAAAGGACTTGAACCCGGGACCTCTAGCACTCGAGGCGGACACCATACCTCAAGACCACGCAACTCCCTCAGACAGAGTGAACGAGAGTGTGGATGATCGGATGGTGGGTGAGACAAGAGTGCAGATAATGGGATGGTGGGTGGGACAAGAGTGCAGATAATGGGATGGTGGGTGACACAAGAGTGCAGATAATGGGCTGTTGGGTGAGACAAGAGTGCAGATAATGGGATGGTGGGTGAGACAAGAGTGCAGATAATGGGCTGTTGGGTGAGACAAGAGTGCAGATAATGGGATGTTGGGTGAGACAAGAGTGCAGATAATGGGATGTTGGGTTGGACAAGAGTGCAGATAATGGGCTGTTAGGTGAGACAAGAGTGAAGATAATGGGATGTTGGGTGAGACAAGAGTGCAGATAATGGGATGTTGGGTGAGACAAGAGTGCAGATAATGGGCTGTTGGGTGAGACAAGAGTGCAGATAATGGGATGTTGGGTGAGACAAGAGTGCAGATAATGGGATGTTGGGTGAGACAAGAGTGCAGATAATGGGATTTTGGGTGGGACAAAAGTGCAGATAATGGGCTGTTGGGTGGGACAAAAGTGCAGATAATGGGCTGTTGGGTGAGACAAGAGTGCAGATAATGGGCTGTTGGGTGGGACAAGAGTGCAGATAATGGGATGTTGGGTGAGACAAGAGTGCAGATAATGGGCTGTTGGGTGGGGCAAGAGTGCAGATAATGGGCTGTTGATAAAACAAGAGACAGACAAGAGTAACTCGAAAATCATGAGCTCTGATCCCCGTGAGGGTTCTACAGCCCCATGTGGGGGGGGGGGGGGGGGGAGACCCACTGCTCCCTGCACAAACGTCTAGTAAAAGGCGGAGAATGAATAATTAGTTTGACTTGGATGTATTTGGAGGAAAGATATAGATATCGCAGGTTAGCTGTAAGCATCAGCGTGTCAACCGCCACTATAAGGGCGAACGCATGAAAAGAATTAGGCGAAGCCACTGAGGCGCAGTAGTCAGCTGCCTGACCTCAGTCCAGCAGGTTTTAGGTTCAAATCTTCATTGAGTCCTATTGTGGTTAATATTCTGGGTTCTTTTGGTTTTTTTTTTTTTTTTTGTTCACATTCATTTTTTTTTTTTAATGAGAACAACATCAGATATTTTCTTATATCGCACATGTGTTGAGAGTCGTGGTTGTATTCTGAGGAGATGACCAAACCAGTTGATCTTCTCTTTCTCAATAAATTGTGTGCATGGTGTTGTTCCTACAGTCTGTCTGATAATATCCTCTCTAATTTTGTCTCGGATGGTTAAGTTGGTGGATTTTCTCATGCATATCGTTTCACAAGTGTTACATTTACATTTTTTTGTTCTTAAACTACCCAGAAACCACGAGTTGTTAAACCTTAGACTCGGTACTATGGATATCGCAACTCTTCGGCCTTGATTCCATGATAGGTACCGTAAATCTGGGAGAAATGTGGCTTTTCTGCCTACCCCGGGCTTGAACCCGGACCTCAAGGAGTTCGTCACTCGGTCACCGCGCAGTCTGATTTAACCAACTACGCTAGAGAGCAGGGCAGTAGATTTACATATGTTAGCCTTTGATAATGTCCACATCCAGAACTGGAAACATAGAGCTGACACGAAAATGCTGTGTATAATCTGTTTCTTGACACTCATACGTATGCTTGGGTGTCTTAATTACGCTGTCCGTTGACACATAAGTGCACTCGCTCGTTGGCATCTTGTTTCTATTTCTCGATATATTCTTATCTGCTCTGGGATTATACAAGAACTACCTAGACTAGACATTTAAATTAGGAGTTCTACCGACCTGGATTACGTCAGTTTTGTCCATATTTACTTCAATGTTGTATCTTCTGCATATTGAACTAAGCCTGTTTGAATGGTTTTTCTTTTTTTAAACATGTTGAACTTATTCTTTTCAAACATTCGAACTTAGCCTGTTAAGATGGGGGTTTCCTTTTTCAATATTTTGAACTTAGCCTGTTTCAACGGTTTACCCTTTTTCTACCAAATCTAAAAGTCCACGTATTCAAATGGATAATCTGGCATTCTAACATCACCTCCAATGACATCACAATCAAACAGGAAGTATCGAGTGAAGTCACACGTTTACAATAATGAATTATTTCTTAAACATCATAAAAATATTAATTTATTGCATTACCAAACCACTGTATCCATGGAAGCCAATTTTCCATAAAATAATAGTTACATGGACAAATAATAAATTGTCATCACAAAACCATACTTAAAGCAATCGTTGAAAAATATAACCATGCGTTAAACACAGTTATAAGAACAGTTGATAAAATGGTGTGCCATAAAGTGACATCTGTGACATTATTTTGAGATTGTAAGGCACGTAATGATCGTCCTTTCAACGAGGACGCCACGAGGAACTTTTCTTAATATCCTCAATCTGAGGGTGTATTCAGAAATCTGGCTTGTACCTGGACAGCTATTCAGTTGTTATATATTTACAAGTATCACAAATAGATTGTCCTTTGACGAACTGAAGCGCACGCAACAAACGTAATAGATAATATATTGCCTTCTTTTCGACTGATTGGAAACTCAAGATTTGATCAATATGGCGGTTAAATTGACTTCACGTAGACGGTAATTATATTAAGGAAACGATTATCTCGTGACAAAGTAGTTGTTAGGAAAACGATGTTTGTAGGAAAGCTCATGAAAAAGTATGTAGTTATCTGTTTGTCTGGTTGTCTGTTTATAAGTAATAAATAAATAAATGAATGAATGAATAAATGAATGAATAAATAAATGAATGAATAAACTGACATAACTGTACTCAGGACATTCCTATAAGTGCTCAGTTCTCTTCTTCAGCGGCCAATGAGTAGATTTGCTAAAAATGCCAGCTGCAACCTGATTAAAAGCCCTCGTCTGTTTCCCCTTCAATGTTGAAAATCTTTCGAAACCTCGACCACAAACACCCCCCCCCCCCACTCCCCGCCACCCGCCCTTAAATCAGTCTTTCAGTCACGGCCAGCTCCAGATATAAGGCCGTACAGCTCAACGGAGATTCTTATTTGTGTGAGGCCGGCGTGACCAGTCGATGGTAACAATTGTTATCGAGTAGATGTATACACAAATTGAACTACATTTTAATAAATTTACAACATAAACTAATGAATGAATTATTATTTTGAAGATAAAAAAATGGGCTTTTATAAAATATTTATCTTCAAAATGATAATTCATTCATTAGTTCATGTTGCAAAATAATTAAACTGTTGTTCAATTTGTGTATACATCTACTCTATAACAATTGTTACCACCGACCGGCCACGCCAGCCTCACACAAACGGAAATTCCTATTGAGTTGTACGGCCTTCTATCTGTAACTGGCGGTGCTTTCAGTGTATCGATTCTCTGTTCTTTTGCCCTGTCCATTTGATCTTACAGAGCCTGCACCCCTACCGCGATCTCAAATAGTAGCTCGTCTACCTACTTACCTACCTGTCGTCTTTGTGACTATTTGACTGTCTGCCAGCCTGAGTGAATATGTGTCTGATATAGTTTATGTTCGTAACTTTACACCTCTGTGAGTGTTTGTCTCCCTGAATATTTGTATTTCTGTGTCTGTCTGTCCGCCTGCCCACCTGTCTATCTCTGTCTGTGTCTGCCTATCTGCCCGTCTATCCTTGTCTGCCTACCTGTGTGAGCGTCATCTTGGTTATGATCGCCAGCATAATCTTCTCCCCTTTGGTCGGGTACGGGTTTTTTCGATGCTCGTACAGCCAAGCCTTCAGGGTGTTCGTGTTCTCGCGGGTGGCATTCTTCCGTCGGGCGGCGCTGTTGATGTCCATACTGCCATAGCTGTGGAAAAAAAAGAGCCGGATGTGGACTTGATGAGGCCCCAAATTATATGAAGCACTGCGGCCCTACCGTTTTAAATTACACCAGCTAGTCACATAAAACCTTTAAATGTATATAAGCTTTTTGAGTCTAAGATAACGCATGAAGCGTGAAGCACTCTTTCTGCTGAATCCTCTCCCGAGCTTAATTTGTTCTCTTACGTCTTTTATATTTGGTCAGAACATACTCAAGAAATCTGGGCCGTGTAATAGTCACCTCCAGTGTTATAATACTGGTTTAAAAGTAATACATTTATGAAATTTGATCGCGGATATTTCTTCGCTGGCATTTCCTACGAAATCTTCTGTTACTGAAACTTCAATCTGTGCAATATGGAAATGTATTGTCGTTAATTTTTTTTTTTAAATTAAAAGAGATAATACAGAAAGGGATTGACAAATTACATAAATAATATAATATAAACTTTTAAAAGTCTCTAAGTTACAACTGGGGGCATTGTTTTTTTCTGTCCTAATTATGTCAGCAAAAGATAAGATGCGTAACATGTCGTCGCTTTGCACGCACATGAGCCTAAGTGCACAAATGTTTTCTTGTGATATAGTTTCTCTCTTTAGTTTTGGAAATTGATTTTTTTTATTATTATTATTTTAAGGCCCCCGCAGATTATGATGCTGTATTTTTTTTTTTTTTTTTCTTTTATTTTCAGTTGAATTACGGGTAGAATGTGAATTGAACTATTTTACAACATAAAGCGGCCATGTTTTTGTTTACAAGAGCAGTTTGTACATCTACCGTTAAAAATCTAATTACTATAATAACATGCACATTTAATTATAATTAAGAACACATTCTTCCTCTTTTTTATCATGTTTTAATTTGACGGGGGGGGGGGGGGGGGGGGGGGGGGGGGGGGGGGGGGGGGGGGGGGGGGGGGGTGGAAACGGGGGTTTTGCATATTAAAGAGGGAGGCCACCTGTAAAAAGCTGGAGAGCACTGTACTGGAGACATGAAAGGAAAGTTAAATGCACGTGAAAGAAAATGCAGAAGGAAAATGTGAACGTCAAATGGAATAAGTTCCAGAGGAGTGAAGAGACCGAAGAAATGTCAAACAAACACTGATATCAATAGTTATAAGACACACAATATGTCGCTACAATAGACACATCCTGTGAAAAACTACAACAAAATCACCCAACAAAAAGGCACTAAACTGAGAAATACATAGATTGGGGAGGTGCGGATGCCCAAAAGAAACCCGTAAGACGAACGTTGATGAGAGAGACCAAAGATGCTGAGTTGCACTCCACCCATGATATTGAACTGATAGCACAGGATCGAACGGAATGAAAAAAAAACACTGCGAGACCTATGGCTGAACAATATATTTATGATAACGCACACATCAGCGACCGGATCGCCCATAGCCTGGGCATCAGACGACTTCGTCGCCGGTCAGGTAGTGTTTAGGTCTGTCTCCTTTGATCGAAAAAACACTGCAGTAGTGCTTTTCAGGGCTCTTGGTGGCGAGCCATGCTGAAACCATTTCATATGGCGCACATAACCTTATCACAATTATAACCTAAAACTCCCCCTTCAGTAATGCTGGTTGAACAGGACGATTTTTTTTAAGTAAAGCAGCTGAACAAGCAGCCAAGATACATGTTCTTTGATCCATATGCTGCAGATTTGAGCTTAAGACTTTCCGTTCGACGGACACACTTTGGGCCACTACGGTGACTTACAGTTTTGTATACCTTGTCACGTGGATGAACAGACAACCACCGAGAAAGGAGTAAACTTTAAAAAGATATAACTGCAGGAAATAGTGGTGGTAGTGACAATGATGGCGATGATGATGACACGATGAAGATGGTTTAACATGACGACGATGAAGATGGTTTAACGTGACGACGATGATGATGACGACGACGATGGAGATGGTTTAACATGACGACGATGAAGATGTTTAACATGACGACGATGATGATGACGACGACGATGGAGATGGTTTAAAATGACGACGATGATGATGACGATGACAATGAAGATGGTTTAACATGACGACGATGAAGATGGTTTAACATGACGACGATGAAGATGGTTTAACATGACGACGATGAAGATGGTTTAACATGACGACGATGAAGATGTTTAACATGACGACGATGAAGATGGTTTAACATGACGACGATGATGATGACGACGACGATGGAGATGGTTTAACATGACGACGATGATGATGACGATGACAATGAAGATGGTTTAACATGACGACGATGATGATGTTTAACATGACGACGATGAAGATGTTTAACATGACGACGATGAAGATGGTTTAACATGACGACGATGAAGATGGTTTAACATGACGACGATGATGATGACGACGACGACGATGAAGATGGTTTAACATGACGACGATGATGATGACGACGACGATGAAGATGGTTTAACATGACGACGATGAAGATGGTTTAACATGACGACGATGATGATGACGACGACGATGAAGATGGTTTAACATGACGACGATGAAGATGGTTTAACATGACGACGATGATGATGACGACGACGATGAAGATAGTTTAACATGACGATGTATAATGATAAAACAGAATAGCCATGAACAATTTCACCAGTCCAACCAGCACAGACATCTATCTCACCTGTTGGGATAAGCGTGAGCCGGCATGTTGGTGGCGTCGTACGTGTAGCAGCCGGGGTGTTGACCCAGGCCCCGCCAGGTCTCTCCCGCTTCTTTCAGCTCGTACGGTGAGTTCTGAGGAAGAAGACCCATTTATAGCATTATTAGCTCCACAGCATTTATACCGCATTCAACGTAATCGGCCACCCGCCATTTTAGTCAACAACACGCCGCGGGCACAACAGAAAAAAAAAATATCCATATCAAATTTACAGCTCACGTGACGCACTAAGCACACAGCTTGATAGATAGTGGACAAAAATTTAGACGTCCGGTCCAGAATTAGGGATTCGCGCTAGCAAACGTACCCAAAACAACTTTTCACAGCATTACCCATCAGCCTGGCTGATGACTCAATGGTTTAGGGTTTAAGTTCACATGGAGGCGTACTTTTGAATGTTTAACTTTTTAGTCTTATATTACACTATGTATTTCCTTTTAGTAATCTACTTCCAATAAATTTATAATTGCTGTCAATTAATTATGTAGGGATGATTTTTACACGTTTTTCTTTTCGCGTTTTACTTTATAAATTGGTGTTGTTGTCTTTTAAGAATAGATTTTAATTAATTAATGTATAAAATGTGTAAGTCAAGAAGGGTGTAGAATATTCCATGCCGCAGCGTGCACAGTCTCAAAACTGTGGCTATAAATTCGCCGATTCATACGTTTAAACTATCTTTTCAACGGCTTACTATGTAGCTACTTACTTGACCCCCTTGTGTTACTGACTAACGAACTACCTACCCACTTACCTGTTTACCTAATTGAGTATTTAATTACCTACTTACGTAACGGACTAACGAAATGCATATCTACTTACTACTTACTTACTGACTTCACCTACTTACTTACTTACTTACCTAGCTGTCCTACTGACTACATACCTACTTAAATACTGATTAAACCTATTTACCTCCTAACCTAATCGACTAATACCTACTTACCTAATTACCTGACCGTCTAACTACCTACTTACCTGACTGACTGACTACCTACTTACCTTGCCGTCCATTAAACCCACCGCCCCCCCCCCCCCCCCACCCTCACTTTTTTCTCATCTATCAATCATTCGAATACAAGCATTAGGGGCAAAGTCGGAAAAAGACAATGTCTGCATTAAACGGACAGACAAAGAGAGAAATGTTTCAGCATTTAGTGGGAAAGTAGCCAGACCAGACTACACATGAGACTTTTTACATCATAATATATAGGAGGAAGGCAAGATGAGGACCAAGAAAGATATGGATAAATGGTGTAAAACGAAGAAGATGAAGAAGAAGAAGAAGAAGAAGAAGAAGAAGAAGAAGAAGAAGAAGAAGAAGAAGAAGAAGAAGAAGAAGAAGAAGAAGAAGAAGAAGAAGAAGAAGAAGAAGAAGAAGAAGAAGAAGAAGAAGAAGAAGAAGAAGAAGAAGAAGAAGAAGAAGAAGAAGAAGAAGAAGAAGAAGAAGAAGAAGAAGAAGAAGAAGAAGAAGAAGAAGAAGAAGAAGAAGAAGAAGAAGAAGAAGAAGAAGAAGAAGAAGAAGAAGAAGAAGAAGAAGAAGAAGAAGAAGAAGAAGAAGAAGAAGAAGAAGAAGAAGAAGAAGAAGAAAGAAGAAGAAGAAGAAGAAGAAGAAGAAGAAGAAGAGAAGAAGAAGAAGAAGAAGAAGAAGAAGAAGAAGAAGAAGAGAAGAAGAAGAAGAAGAAGAAGAAGAAGAAGAAGAAGAAGAAGAAGAAGAAGAAGAAGAAGAAGAAGAAGAAGAAGAAGAAGAAGAAGAAGAAGAAGAAGAAGAAGAAGAAGAAGAAGAAGAAGAAGAAGAAGAAGAAGAAGAAGAAGAAAAATAATATCTATCTATCCATCCATTCAAACGACAACCACTCGATCCATCCATCCAATTAACCACCCATCCTCCATTCATATATCCATCCCCCCAATTTATCTTTCTATCCATCCATTTCTCTGTCCATCCATCCTTTCATCCATCCGTCCATCAGTTTTGTCACCGAGAAGCTCTCCGTTCCAACAATACCTCTTTTGAAATCTAGGTCATGCCAACAACCTCTTGAGAAAAAGCCAACAGCATCTCTTGTCGCCGGCGAGCCATCGCTCGCCCTTGATGAACTTGTCACAGCTAATGCAGCTGAACGACTTAATTAACGACCAGCTCCAAGACAGGTCAGTCTTGTCCTTGTCACTTCTGACCATCGCCCCAGCCACGGACTCTGTGACTTCAGGTAAGTGGAGCCTCCACAGGTGGGCGGGTCAGGTGACGGCCACTAATCAATTACTTCCTAGTCTTCGTGTGTCTTGACGTCGGTTGTCCTGGATCTTTTGTTTGCGGACACTTTGTTTTGTTGGAGAGGTTTCCTTTTTTCGCATGCTTGAGTATTCTTTTGTTTCTGTTCCTGAGAATGTGTGCAGATATTGGATGGTTGGTTATCTGGGTGGTTGGTTATCTGTCAGGCTGGCTATCTGTATAGTTGTTAGGCTGGTTGGTTATTGGTTGGCTGATCTGGTATGCTGGAGGGTTGTCTGACTGGTTGGTTAAAAGAGCTATTTTGTTGAATGAATAGTTGGATGGTTGCTTAAATAATCGATTGTCCTAGTTATTATTTGCCCCTTTTTTTTAAATAGATAAATAATTGATTAGCTAACTGGTTGCTTGATTGATTCACTGACTCATGTTTTCATGTGACTGGTTGATTGATTGATTAGGTGACAGATTGCAATCCTGTTGTTTCTGGTATCTCTAGCAGTTCCTTATACATTTACTGCGTGTGCATGTTTCTGGATATTGTCGGGGTTAATTGTTTCTTCAGTAGTTTACAAACGGGACATGCAGCGGATGTTATCTGGTATTCTCACTTATGTAGGGAAGGAGCATTTCATCATCATCATCATCATCATCATCATCCCGTAACACTACGTGTCGTTTGGTCAACAGTTTCTAACTGATCATTTCTGTCCACCTTTGGCGGTCAGTTGCGATGGACTTCATGGTTGCATGCCTGAGGCCTGTCCAGTCAGTCAGGTTCTGAAGCCAAGTCTTTCTTGGTCTGCCTCTTCTCCTCCTTCCCTTTACTGAGCCCTGCAGTTTTGTTTTTGAGAGGCCGTTAGATCTTATTACATGTCCATACTATTGCATTTATTGCCTATCCACGGCAGTTAAAAGAGATTCATAGTTGCCAGTGAGCATTTATAGCAGTAAATTCAACGTCTTGACAAGGGTACAGCCAGGACTGAATTTTTAGTATGGCTAATGTCGAACGCAGCAGCAGCACACAAACTAAGACCCCCGTGTGGGTTCCGGGGCCCTTTTTTGGGGAAACCATGAATAGACCCACTGCCTCCCCAAAAGCATGTCGTAAGAGTCGACTAACTGGGGTGCTTCCTTTGAAGGAGAGTGCATCTGCCGGAGAGGCAAGGAACCAGCAGTCTGCATTCAATTGAATCAGATCTGTAAAACTGATGCACACGCAACACTCAGGTTCTGGAGCAGGACTACAGTCCAGAAGTGGACGAACAACCAGAGCTTTACGCCAGAGTGTACAGCTGGTGAACGCGAAGAAGAAGAGGAAGACAAACTAAGAGGAAGAAAAAACGGGTCATTTGTTGCCCCCAATGAGGGATCATCTATGCAGCCCGGCGTTGCACATGATGCTGATCCCAGAAACACCTCTATTTTTACCACAGGTTGCAGAGTCTTCTCTTCTTCGTTCACCGACAGTAATCTGCAGTGGAAAGTCCTGGTTGTTTGTTCAGCTGGACTTTGACTTTGTTCCAAGGCCTGAGTTTTGCGTGTACATCCGTTTTACTAGCTTATTTGCGTGCATTTGGTTGTTCCTCAACCACTCTGGCAGATGCACTCAATTTCACATGAAACTTACAGTTTGTCGACTGCTACTACATGCTTGTTATGATAAGAGTGGGTCTATTCTAGTTTTTCCCTCATAATGGGTGCCTGGAACCCACACAACCCACACGGGAAAGTTGCAGAATTTGAACGGACTTCTAAGACTGATTGAGCGTTTAGCTGATTGTCTCTCGCTCCGTCTGGCCCAATTCCGTCTTGGATTGTCAATTAAGACTGACAGCTTGGCCATGTCATTTCACTTCTTGAAAGATTGGATTTCTTCTTCTCTAAAAGTTTGTATGGTCCGGCTATTGCCGGGCTGTGGTCCTGCTAGCGCCGGGATGTGGTCCGGCTTGCGCCGGGCTGTGGTCCGGCTAGCGCCGGGCTGTGGTCCGGCTTCAGGTGGTAAGTTTCGGCGGCCCTCAAATTAGAGTAGTCGGTTTAGTTAAAAAGGAATATTCTGTTTTGAAGCTTTTGTCTTGCTGAAGACTAGAGAGGACTATGTCTGGCACGCCTTCTTCTGCTGTTGGTGCTACCGCTGAAACGTGATTATTCTCTTTAGTTAGCTTATCTTTTTGTTGTTGTTGTTGGTGGTGGTACACGTAACGAACTCAGGCCCAGCTCTGCTCATTTACACACTTATGATTAAAAGACACTGTGATTGAACTTTCAGTCTCCGCCTCAACCAGTTAGACGCGCAAGTGTAAGTGGCAGGGACGTCAGCTTGGTCGACGCTCCTACCGGCGACCACGCGTGCTCTCTATTATAGGACGTGAGCGCCCTTAACAACCCTATAAGATATACAACTGGCCGTAACTCCAAACCCCCTCCCTAATACATTAAATCTGGGTACCACAAGAGGGTGCAATCTACAGCAGTAGACCGGGTCACCCCTGTAACCTTGACCAACGTGAGCCAACCTGAAAAACCATCAATGAATGATGACCTAGTGTGAGGATAGGCGGAGCTGGGCCTAAGTTCATTTCTAGTTCCCTTTTTCTCTTTAGTTTGTTATCTCTCTTTATTCTTTTTTTCCCAGTCAGTTTGTTATCGCTGTCAATCTCTCTCTCTCTCTTTTTTTTTTTTTGGAAGGGGGGGGGGGGGGGGCTGTTAATCTTAAATCATGCAGGGCTGGCAGCCTAATTCTCCGTTCCCCTTCTATCCCCTGGAACCCAGTCCAGCATCTTTGTCCTCTCTCATCAACATTCGTTCTGGGGTTTCTGTTAGACGTACTCACTTCCCTAATCTATTTATTTCTCATTTCAGTACCTGTTTAGTAATTCCCCGCTTTTTCTTCTTATGATGTTTTCAGTGTAGCACCATTTTCTTTATGTTATAACCGTTCTTCTTCTTCTTCTTCTTCTTCTTCTTCTTCTTCTTCTTCTTCTTCTTCTTCTTCTTCTTCTTCTTCTTCTTCTTCTTCTTCTTCTTCTTCTTCTTCTTCTCAGCGTTCACCAGCTATAAACTACGGTGGAACATTCTCGTAGCACGTACACTTCTGAACTCTAGTCCTTTTTCCAAATCCTGGATGTTGCGTGCACATTCAGTTTACATTTTTGACTTGTTTGTATTCAGATTCTTGGTTCCTTGCCTCTCAGGCAGAGGCCATCCAACTTTGAAGGCATCCCCCAGTTATTTGACTCATACGACATGTTTGTTGGAGAGGCAGAGGGTCTGTTATTGTTTTCCCCCACAATGAGACCCCGGAATCCACACAGGGTTTTTTATAAACTGTTGATATTTCCACCTTCGTTGTATTATTGTAGTCGATACAGGGATATGTCGAAACATTTCTCTAATCTGCTTACTCTTTTTTTTTGTTATTTATACCATTTTATGTTCATGATTTCTCTCAGACAGTTATTTTCAAATGAATTTAACTTCTATTCCCTTTCTTTGGTGGCTCTCCAAATTTCGTGGGCAAATGTAAGAACTGGAAAAACGTTAGAACTGAAGATTGGTAGTTTGGTGTCGTCAGCCATTACATGCTGTGTGTATACTGAGGGGAGGAGCCGAGGACTTATGATCTGAACGGATTCTTTTGCTGGGAGGATGATGTTTAGACTGAATAACTAACTCACTATCTGACTGACTAACTAACTCACTATCTGACTGACTAACTCACTATTTGACTGACTAACTTACTATCTGACTGACTAACTAACTCACTAACTGACTGACTAACTAACTCACTATCTGACTGACTAACTAACTCACTATCTGACTGACTAACTAACTCACTATCTGACTGACTAACTCACTATCTGACTAACTAACTCACTAACTGACTGACTAACTAACTCACTATCTAACTGACTAACTAACTCACTATCTGACTGACTAACTAACTCACTATCTGACTGACTAACTAACTCACTATCTGACTGACTAACTAACTCACTATCTGACTGACTAACTAACTCACTATCTAACTGACTAACTAACTCACTATCTGACTGACTAACTAACTCACTATCTGACTGACTAACTAACTCACTATCTGACTGACTAACTAACTCACTATCTGACTGACTAACTAACTCACTATCTGACTGACTAACTAACTCACTATCTGACTGACTAACTATCTGGTTGACCGACAAACTAATATTCTAACTAACCAACTAAGCCGCTAATAAATGAACTAAATATATAACTAATTCATTAAATAAATATCTAACTAACTAGCGCATTATTTAACTGAAATAACCAGCCAACTAATTAATGTAAGACCTAATTACATATCTATCTAATTAACTAATCCGATAGGTACCAGACACTTCAGTATAAGCTACGAATGTCTGTAGAGTGCAATGACAACAACTGGTCACCTCATCCATTTTACAGGGCCCTTGAATCCGTGAAATCTCATTCCTAACACATAAATCCATTTTACAAGGCCACAGAATGTGTGAAGTCTCGTTTTCTACACTCTTTTCAATTGTATAGTGGCCTAAAAGCTATGAAAGTCTTATTCTTCATAAACTAATCCATTTTACAGTTTCCTAGAATCTGTGAAAGAGGCACATTTTATCCAACAACAGTTTCCAAAAAAAAAAAAAAAAGATCGTTTCTCTGTTACAAAAAAAAAAAAAAAAAATCAACAGAGGCGTATCAACACTTACCAACGGGGGGTAGAAAGCTGCCTGGTCGGCGCCTAGCGACATGTAGCCCTGGGTTGATGAATAAGCTGTGCTGGAGTAGACTGGGTCAGGGAGACCCATCCTGTGATGGAGAAAACCTAAACTTTTATCAAGTCATTTGGTAAAATAATTCAGAGAGCCTACGTGGCGTGGCAGCTGGTTGTTCGCTTGTTGATTTGAAGATTTTGGTTCAAATCTCCACGGCACCGGTTATCTTTTTTTAATGTTAATGATCCCTGGCTCCCAGTTGGATCCGGTTATGAACTACTTGAGTTTAGAAGTTCTTACGACAGATCCGGTCAGTTTCAGTGCCCAATGTGTAGTTATGGTAGTTAGGGTGTGTAGTTCCGGTAGTTAGGGTGTGTAGTTCCGGTAGTTTGAGTGTGTAGTTCCGGTAGTGCGGGTTAGCAGTAGTTAGCTGAACTGTTTGTCTTTTCCCTGTGTAGTTACTTGTGAAGTGTTAACTATGCCTGCACAGTATTCGATGCCTGTTTGTAAGTCAAATTATGTTTATGTTTGACAAAAACCATCATAGCACACGGGTTTAAGCAATAAGTGCCACGTTGTACTTCTGACTCAAGCCTAAGTCTGAAGAATCTCAGGCGCAGTGCACGAATTCACACGGGCATCAGATCTTACTGCCCATAGGTTAGTTGCGTATCTTTTACAGGACGTTTCAGAACCAACCACAACAGCCCCTGGCTGTTGTGTGGTTTTTCTAGGCAAATTCACATCCAGTAGTTTGCCATTGCTTTCTGGAACTGCCCATAAACCAGGGGAAATTATTAGAAGTCCACGCGAAAAAAATCAAAGCATTCACCGGGGCTTGAACCCAGGACCCCCAGCACTCGAAGCAGATACCATACCTCCAGACAACTCAGCCCCTGTAAGTCAAATTATGATTCTACGGTGGTTTGGTAATATTTTTTTTTTTTTTAAATTAAAATAAAGATGGTTGAAATTAATTGCACCTAGATATTGGACACCTGAAATAACTGTGAGGTATGAATGAAACCTTTTCTCACGTCTAATAATCTTGTATCCGATAAATACCCAGAGAAATCGTAAGTTGAGCATACATTTCCAAGAAAGAATCATGCTTTAATCAAAGATGTTTATCCAGCTGTCTTTCCAGAACTTAAATCCTATACAATTCAAACGAAGTGGCCAGAACGGTGAAAGCTTTCATCAGTTCTTCGGTTTTTGGGAGCTATCAGGAAGTAATAGAACTTTTACCTGTGAACAGAATGACATCGCAGGATTGGCGTTTGAAATTCACTCCATTATGTCCATTTTGTTCAGGACTTTTGCTTCACAGAAGTTGCTGTAATTGCTGATAATAGTGCTTTAATGGCAGAGTTTACCCTGATCTACTGAAACCGAGCCAAACATTTATTGAGATACCAGATTTTGCTGATAAAAATAATTGTACTGCATGATTCTGTGCACTTGCTAAAATGCATGTGGAGGAACTGGATCAAACAGAAGAACACATACCAGACATTTACTTATCCTGTAATAACTGGACAAACGCGAAATGCAGCTTTTCTCGTGTAAACAAGGTTATTATATAGTGAGCAGAGGAATAGTGCAAAACTGGCACCTAGACTTTCCGACAAAGCCATCTAACTCTCCAGCATGGACAGACAAACCGTTTCTTTTGCCTTTGGCAATTTTTAGTGATTACAGTGTTGCTGCGATACGTCTGGTGGGGAATTGTGAAACTAATTTTTTATTGAGGTCATCCTTAGATGGCGGCATACTGTTAATCTGAAAAGTAAATTTGTAGGTAAAAAGACACTGACTGCTAAGTATGTCCTCATCAACTTATGGAGACTTTCCTACCTGGGGCCTCTCAGAGTTTCTTAGCAGCAATGAAGGTGAAAATGGGGATGACATAATTACTGATACTGTTCAGCTGGACGTGAACAATGTTTTTTCATTTCTCCCCACATAAACCCAAATGACTGTGAATTGTTGGTCTCGGAAGATCAGAGTAGTCATTGGCGTATTTTGTTGGATTTGTCTCGCTTATCTTGAACAACAAATGTCAGTGTGCTGCATGCAAGTCTTTACTGCAGATGGACTGATCATTAGCATAGGACGTTGACTCCGGTGGAATGTCTACAGACTACATACAGCTGCTTGACCTTCGATGTTTGAAATACCATTCTAAGTTTATAATTTTGTTCGGTACTTAATTTATAACTTACCCCTGACGTCACGACAACGTCACGGGAGACATTCCCAATAAATTCTAGGGTGTTCAGGTTGTAGTTTCTCGCGATTTATCTACAGCCAAGTTTAGGGTTAGGGTAAGGGTTAGAAGACACTAGATGAACACTCAAAATCAGCACAACCCAACAGCACACTTGCACCCCTTGAGATAATGGACTGTCAGGTCAGCTGTGGATTTCCCACGGGAATTTCGTGTTTGGGGTACATTAAAAATTAAGAACCTTTTGTTCACTTTTGCTGCTATGCGGAAGCTTATATCAGCTGAGTTGGAAACAAAATATCTAGCCTGCAAACATGGAAACAACAACAACAAAATAACCTGCTTGTGCACTTTGTTTCATGCAGTTTACATGAACACTTCAGTGGTGAATTATGTGGTGTCTGTGCTGAGGGTGTTCTAAAGCAAATATTTATTCCAAAGCGGTGCCATTTCAAAACAAAATAAAAAAATTATATTTTAAATTATAGAAAAGTGCAAAACAATACATCGCTGCTGGATAAATCATCTAAGACAAGAAATCTGACTGCGCTCACTCACTAATTTAAATGACTATACGTTAGATGATAGGCTAAGTGTTTATTTTCATATATCCATATATGTGGATACTGGGACATTTGAAGTGTGTATGAATATTATTCCAATATTTTATATGGATTATGCGGATACAAACTGGACATCCACCAGCGAAAATGTAAGTAGTTCCTGTTTTTTTTTTCTGTCGTTCACACTAACACCGCTGTTGTGACTTGTTACAGTTAGAAACTTAAGTAGGTCATGTTTTTCTGTCGTTCACACTAACACCGTTGTTGTGACTTGTTACAGTTCGAAACTTAAGTAGGTCATGTTTTTCTGTCGTTCACACTAACACCGCTGTTGTGACTTGTTGTTACAGTTAGAAACTTAAGTAG